>CAKNYM010043357.1:44181-76447 GCA_932195095.1 Andricus curvator
CTCTGCATGGTACTTTTTCCTGCAAATCTCCGTTACATCTAATTTACAGAGAACTTGCAGAAGATAGACAGAGAAATGCCGAGATTCTCTGCATTTTGCTGCAAATAATTTTTTTTCTACATGCTAATTTTCACGCAAATATCTGTCAGACCAAATTAGCAGAGAAATTGGCGAGTTTTGCAGATAAAAGAAGGAAGATTTATCTGCATTTATCTGCAAACGTGATTGCAGAAAGTCCGCGGAAAAAATACAGGAAGATTTTTCCACCAGGGTACTTAAGTAAAAGAATAACAACAACGCTTTACTTTAAGACTTAGAGGTTATGTCTGGCTTGATTTACTCTGGTGTTACTGAATTGATTAGTGAAAAGTCCGGAATCACTGATTAAACAGTGAAATGTCCAACTACTATTTTAATCAGTGAATTTTTCACTGATTCATATTTAGAGAGCAGATAAGGAAAAAATCCTCGGGAAATTCTCGTGTTATTTTCGGACGAGGAAAACACGAGGAAATCCGCGAGGATTTTCAAATTCCTCGAGGAATTCTGGGAGGATTAATTCTCTCATTTGAGGATTTCCTCGAGGAATTTAAAAATCCTCGCGGATTTCCTCGTGTTTTCCTCGTCCGAAAATAACACGAGGATTTCCTCGAGGATTTTTTCAATAGAGGGGTCTTGGACCACGATCTACATAATCGTGTTTTATGTACAGTAGTGACTGTGTTAATTTGTAGATATTTTTATTAATATAAACAATATTTTTAATTATTTTGTCTGAAATACGATGGCTCTAACCTCTGTCGTATCTGCTATTATTATTATAGGTAGGCAAGTTACTGTGGACACTTTTAAAGTCAAGTGTCCTGCGAATACAAGGAATATAAAAACAATTTAAAAAAATGTTATCTTAGTAAAAATTGAAAAATTACCAGAACACAAAAGTTACTTTACTTTGCAGATAACGCATTTTGAAACTTTTTAAATTCAATAATAAAATAAATTTAATAATAATTTAATCATTGACTTCCTAATGCGGCCGGCTACTAGCGTAGAAGGATATGCATTTAATGAAGCACAGCCTCGATTCAAAGTCGCCGTTTCGATATTGTTCAATTTTGGACTCTTTAATTTTTTGCTTTTTCACCACGTCTTTTCTCTTAGCTTCGACTTCATTTAAACTATTTCGAGTGATAGAGCTGGCATTATGTGCATCTTGCAAGCAGTCCAAGAACCTGTAAATGTTTGGATGTGGTGACACACAGGCGTCATTGTTCTCTGGTCCTGTGCCTAATTCATGCCAAAATTTCAGAGGGCCCACCGGCTAGCAGGTCAAACACTGATCGTGTGCCCAATTCGGGTGCACCGCCGTTGTTCGCCCTTCGGTCGCATTCCGACTCTGCCGGCCTGACGCGTGCATTTAGCAGACACGTTGGTCTCCAGCCCGTCGGGCCGATCACATGCCGGCACGTATGTTATCTGGGTAAGAGTCTCTTATAGCATAATTTACTGCCTGTGTATTATCAGCTTATACATGAAAACTATTGCCCGATGTAGTTTTTGTCACAGCCACACGAGTCTTATAGTCAGATAATCTTAACCCTCCCGGTAAGAAGGCTTAAATAGAATAGGATTGAAAAATGCAATTACTGTGAATACCTGATTTTCCCTTCGTTCTCTTATATCAGAAACAGTATTAGAAAGAAGCAACTGCTATTCCTGTCAATACACTTTGAAAAATATAATTTTTTGGCTATCTCTAATACTGACTTGAATCAATCGAATTTACATACAATTTATTCACAATTAGTAAATTATTTACTATTACTATACATGTACAATTATTAAAGTCATATTAAAATTTATTTCATCTACATTGAATTCAAATTTTCAATTTATTTAAGATAAATAATTTTTTTTAAACACATAAATTATATTTGGAATTTAGGTATCACAAAATGTATTACACTCAATTCAGTTCATTATATTGAAATTGCGAATAATAAATTACATATAAATCCAATTTAAATTTCTTGAATTCAAATCACTTGATTTCTCCGAAGTGCAAACTTGAATTCATTTAAATAGACCCTCCCTAACTTATATTCCAAAATGTATAATTCAAACAATTTTATGCACACATTTCTTGAAGGAATTAGAGTGAATTAAATACACTTCAAATCTATCCTGCTTTACGGAATACGAGAGAGATGCTATATGAATAGCCGGAAATTACATTTTTGAGATAACCTATTATATTTTTGTACATTGAAGCCTAAAGGGAAAATCAGGTATTAAAAATAATAGAATTATCTCTGCTTTTACGTTAGAATCAGAAATTTTTAATCTTATTCTATTCAAGCCTTCTTACCGGGCTGTCATCGAAAACCAATAAACAACTAGGACATCAAATCTAAAGGTTATTGAAAATTGCCCATATGTAAAGCTTATAGTTAATCTACTTTAGGCCTAAAAAATGTAATGGTAATTCGTTAAGTTTAAACTAAAGGAAATGTAGAAAATCAAGATCACACACAAGCGATTTTTTCAATTAGGAACATTTCAATGTGATATTTTACAAAAAAATATTTTCAAAATCTTGTTTTTTTTTCGTATGGAAACTTAGTTTTTGAATTAACTTTCTTAGGTCATGACAGTTATAACTAAAGCTTACCTAGCACAGTTGGAAATTGGCCAAATGCTTACAAATATGAGCCGGGTGCCCAGTGTAAACACCCCAAGCTAGGTCCAACATTGGACCAGCGATAAATCCTTGCAATTTCCCACTGGGATTATAATTCTATTAATGTCCATTAATATTTGAAACCTATACATTTTAAGTAATAATGGTTCATGAACAGGAGATTAATCATATTTACATTCCTCTTTCCAAGTTCTGATCATATCTTTTTGGGGGGATTTCAGGCTTTGGATAACTTTCAAGATAAGTTTCTGAGTGAAACATTATGCAAATGTACAACTACACCACGAGGTGAAGCAATATTGATGATTTTGTTGTTAGGAATGAAGTATTTCTTAAAATGGGTGGTTATTATAAACTTCATGAAGGTCGTCAACAAACTATTCAGAGAAGATGTCATTCCAGCTACAAAATACGGGCTATTTAAATACTTCTCTACTGGGGAGAAACATTTTAGATATCATTTATTCTGCCCTATATGCAAAAAATACTCATGTGAGCGCGAGTCTATTAATTCTAAAAACACAAATGCCTGTACGAGTTGCTCTACCAGAGATGACGTGGGAGATGGTCGATCTAATGGAATAAGAGAATATCAGAAAATGTAAAAAACATGCTGTGATGAATCCGGTTTAGTACCTGTATTCATCGTAGTGCACCAGCGCCCCGCGCGTTAATTCAAATTAATTGAAAAAATATTCTTCTGTTCAATCCGGTTTCCTGTCTCCATGATTCAGAAAAGTTTTAGTCGCGTTTTTCAAAAGCTATTACAAATTCCAGACCCTCGTTCAAAAAAATATTAAGTGCCCACTCTTCATAATTTTACGAGCTTGGTCCTTTGAAGTATTCGGTTCAGGGAAACAAAGCACATCCTGTGGGGCCCGTTCCACAAGAGACTTTCCAGATACTTGTGACCAGCCAAGTCTAGTGCACATATGTAAGTCATAAAACCTAACAACCCTCTCGAGAAAAAATTTTCCAATAGATTGCAACGCAAATCGAAGACCCCTTTTTTTGTATCGACTCTGCTAGTTTTTTCGTCTCCAAATTCTTGGGAAAGCGTGGGAAAACTTGTTCTGAAAAATTCCTGAATTTGAACGAGCTTCAGCAGGGACGGTTGGGAGGTCTTTTTAATTGAATTTTAGAAAACATGAAATGTCTCTGAGTCTCAAGAAAGGGACGCACTGCGACTTGCGATGGGAAATTAACCCCATTACGAAAGCGATCACCTCCATCACACTGTATATATATTGCACCTGCTAATCGATATGATTTAATTCAGAACCTTGAATTGTAATTTAAATATTTACAGTTAGATTTTCATAAATTATAGATTAGTTTTAGATCGACCTGTAATTAAACTTTCTGATCATCTTGTTATTAGTCAAATCGATTGGCGCTTATATGCAGGAAGCATCATCATCATTATTATTATTACTATTGTTATTATTACTGATCAATTCATTCACTTATGCACTTGTTTCGATAGGTTATTCCGAAATTATCGAAATTAGTTCTTAATTAATTAGATGAATATTACAGTTCGAATTAAATATCATTAAGAAAATAAGCGATCAGATATTTTTGAAAGGATTAGGAGTTTAGGATTATAATCAATTGAAATTAAAACACAATTACCATTTTTGTAATTGTTCATCAAATTATCGATTCACTTTCAACTAAACAATTAATGTATGCTAAATTACACTATTATAAAACTATTTTTAATGAGTTAGAGTTAGATGGTAATTGTTAAAGTTAGGAATTAATTTAAAAAAGGCAAACATATATTAGGAGTTTAGGGTAAAATAGAAGTAAGAGCGAGTTAGAGTTAGAAAGTAATTATTAAGCTAGGAAATAATTTAGAAAGGGCAAATATATGTATTTCAAGTATTAGGAGTTTAGGGAAAAACAGAAGTATGCGTTGGAGCAGAAGTGAACGAAACGAAGAAGAGGCCCAACTCCAGTGCCCAACCCCCTTTTGGTGGAGGGGCGCGGAGCCACAGCAGCCCCTGCGTGGGCGAGGACCAACACTCGATCTCCGAGCTTAAATCCGTACGGTTGTTCACCTCTCATTGTAAACGTCGATTCTCTGTTTGAATAAAATTTCATCTTTATTTTGCACACTCAAAATTCGGTCTTTTCCTCTTGTTGAGTTCAAATTAAATTATAGTCATTTTTATTAAGACTTTCAGCACAACGCAAGGCGAACTCTAGTTCCTCACAGACACTAACTCCTTTCGGCGGCGAAGTTCGACGGACAACGATGGTTTGAATTCTATTTTTGAATTTCGCGCGCGAATCAATCTCCGGGCATTACAATGCGTACAGAGGGTCCAGAGACAGTGTGGCAACCTAGTGTCCTTCTTGCTGATTGGCTCAGTTTTCTTATAGATATTTTGGTATATATAGATATACTACACTATAGAAAACCTCAACGTAAAATGGTGGCATCCCTTCTCAAAATGGCGACATCCGGCTAGGTTGCCACACTGTCTCTGGACCCTCTGTAACAATGCGCTGATAACTGCGCCCTCTTGGCGGATGCAACTAAGAGTTACTTTGAAGGTGCACGTTGCGCGTCGGTAAATGATGAAATTTAGCGACTTCTGAAATGATTTACCTTTGCAGTTTCTGCGTGAGGAGTAACCACTAGCACTAACTGAAAAGTGCACAATTATTTACCACCAGAGTCCATTATTTTTCTTTATTATATTACCGATGTCTTTTATTAAAAGTGCCGAATCAAGAGCCAAATTTTATTAATTAAGAACTAAATTTTATTATGATGATAGGCACCCTGGAGAAAGTACCGGATAGGAATTCCTTCCGAACCAATCCGAATCATTCCGGAATCTGTATCCGAACCAATGCGAGTCAATTCGAACCAATCCGAAAATATTTCTACATGTCGTTTGACCCAAATCGTTTAAAAATTAATCCGACTCAATCCGGTTCAATCCGAACTCCAAACGAACCAATCCGAACCAAAGTCTTAATCCAAATGAATCCGAATCAATCCGAACTCAGATTGATATGCACTGAATTTTCAATCCGAATGAATCCGAGTTCGGATTAAATTGTATTCATTCGGATTGAAAATCGTTTTAGGTCAATCCGAGTTTGCATTCATTCGGATCGAAAATTTGGTTCGGATTTATTCGGATTGGAAGTTCGGATTGAACCGGATTGAGTCGAATTAATTTTTGACCGATTTGGATCGAACGAAATGTAGACATTTTTTCGGATTGGTTCAAATTAACTCGGATTGGTTTGGATACAGATTCCGGAATGATTCGGATGACTTCGGATTGGTTCGAAAGGAATTCCTATCCGATACTTTCACCGGGGCAATTTTTGAAAAAAGAGTGTTACATACCCAGCAAGTAGACGTGTTAAATTGTTTATAAATATGCTCAAAAAATGAGTCCATTATTATACGATAAATAACTAATTTTATTTTGCTCAAATAATTTAATTAATAATCAGAGAAAGGAAAAATAGTTTATTTTTTATTTATATTGTTTTAATTTGTTAAAAATTATACTAATATTATTGATTTCATAAACAAAGCAAGATATGAAAAGAAGGGTACATGTTTGTAAATCTTCTAATAAATAACAATTAATTTTTATTTTTTGACTGTTTAAAGCGGGCTTTCGTTCCAAAATGAATCATATTTTTGTGCTTGTCCAAAAGTGTTCGGTTTTTATTCTTGCAAATAAATTTTTTTTTAGTTTCACTCAAAAAAGTCAGTCACTCAAAAAAGCGTATTTAAGTTATAACTTTCTGTTAATTAAGTCTATTAATAAATATTACGAATTTGCTGCACCATCAGTTGTGTAAATCAAAACTTCTAAATAAGTGGTTTATTTCATGATAAAAGAGAACATTTTAATTTCATATGATTTCTCGATATTATATTTATTTTATATTTCAATAATAGGAAATAATGCTTTTATTAACAATTTGCTGTCGCAGTATACAATTTGTAAACTTTTTCACACTTTTCAAGAGATAAGAAAAATGAAATAATTGACAAAAACTTACAATATCATAATTTACAAAATTTTTAAACTGTCGGTACCCGCAAAAAATAGTAACCGGTACCGATAATAAGATTTCTGGGAAAGTTTCAAATGATTTAGATTTTCGAATGATTTATTTAGAACAGAATTTAAAAGATTTTAAGACAACCCAACATTTTATAGGAAAACTGAATTATTTCAAAAGATATTTCAAAGGTTTTAAAGTTTTAGAAAGATGTTGAAATAATTTAAAATTTGAAAAATTGCAAACACTTTTAAACCGAACATACAATTTTTAGTATTTTGAAACAAATTTAGAAGCTTCTTAAGAATTTTGAAAGAATACGAACATTTTCTTAAGAAGGTTTTAAGGCAGTTTTTTTAATTTTTGAGAATTTTCCAAATTTTAACAAACATCTGAGTTTTGAAGAGATTCAAAATATTTTAAAACTTAAATAGTGTGCCGAAAATTTATAAAATATTTATAAATTTCTGCAAAACTTCGTGAAGTCTTAATTATCTATTAAATCGACTCTAATTTTTCCTGATATTTTGTAAATCCTGTAAAATAAAAAAAAATTACTTCAGAATCTTAGGAAAATTATATTTATATAACTTTAAAAACAAACTATTTTTTAATAGTTAATAGAATTTAAGTGTTCAAAAACTTTCAACAAATAAACTGTTATTCGAATTTTTTATTTTGTATTAAAATGATTCTAATTGGGGGGGAAAAAATAAGCTTTCAAGAAAGCCTTTTTTAAAGAGTTTCTCTTCTATTTTTATTCAATTTGTTTGGGGAGTTACATTTCCCGGAAACTCTCCGTCGCGTCGATTCTGTGAAGTAGATGTGAAAAGACTCGAAGATTCCTCTCGCGCTTTTAAAACAACAAATCCACACTTGGACTTACAATGTTGTCAAGGAATGACGGGTTTTAAATGTTTTTTTTCGGGATTCTTGATTTTGAATTTAGTTTATTGACGGCTAACGCCTTGATGCATAGAATAGTACAGAGTATACTTAATATTCACTATTTTACAAAGAAAACTTAAAACAGAAAAATTATAATTATCATATAATAGTAAATATGAGTAGTTTTTCGAGTTCGGTAACATTAATAAATTTTAATTTATTAATTCCTGAAGATTACTTAAACAAAACAAAAAATTGCTTTATGGCATCGAAAAATATTTGTCATTACAAAATCATTTAATGATTGATTGAAGATGTCGACATCGTAGGATACATTGTTTATCTTATTATAATTACAACAGATTTCGGGTAGAGGGTCATGTGAGCCATATTCTGTTCTATGAAATGGAATTTCGTACAAGCCCGGATCCGTATTTCTGAACTCCCTCGAAGGTATATCAAAAGAAATTTGTTGTAGTAAGGAAGAACTATCTAAATAAGAATTCAAGAGCGTGTACAAAAAAATTTGTCCAGCCTGAAACCTTCTATGTTCGAGTGAATCTAGATGTAATATTTCAGATATGGTTTCCAAATAGCCTTTTTTCTTAGGAATTGCTAATCTGAATGTAATTGACCTCAAGAATCTCTTCTGCGCAGATTCTAGTTCATCCATATACAAAGCTTGATAAGGATTCCAAACCACTGACGCATATTCAAGTATTGGACAAACTATGGATATGAACAGGGTTTTTAATGTATTAATTTGGCGAAAATCTCTTGCTACGCGCAAAGTAAATCCTAACATTTTTGAAGCTTTCGATACAATATTTCGTATGTACGGCGCAAAAATGACAGTGTTGTCTATGAGAACGCCTAAATCATTGATCATTTCCAATACCTGAAGATGCGACCCATATAGCATTTATTGAAAATCGACGTTGTTAATCTTGTGTGAGAAGGTGATGACCGAGCATTTTTTTTTATGCCATTAAGCCATTTCCCTTTCAGGGTAGGCGTGACACTACCCGATTCGGGTAGTGTTTCTAGGTGGATAGTTTCTTGTAGTAAATAACTACAAGTGTGGACTCACCACACCCACGATGTGCCAACAGCACTCAGTAGTCTCGAATGGTCACCCATCCAAGTACTAACCGCGCCCAACGCTGCTTAACTTCAGTGATCTGACGAGAACTGGTTTTTTCAGCGTGGTATGGCTGTTGGCCATTTACTTACGTTAAATGACATATCATTGACTTGACACCAATGTCTAACGTTATCTAGATCTTTCTGCAATAATTTTGCATCTTCAATTCATTTGATCGCATAGAATAATGTCAAATCATCAGCGTAAAGTAAAAATCTTACAAAAGTTATATCTTGTGCAATACCATTCATGAAGATAGTGAAAAATATAGGTCCTAAATGTGACCCTTGCGGAACACCCGATGTAGGACAAAAACTATCTGACTTAAAAGTACCAATTTTCACATATTGAATTCTTTCCTTTAAATTACTGCTAAGCCAATTAAGCAGTGATCATCTTACACTATAGGCCTTCAATTTAGACAAAAGGATGTCGTGGTTTATGCGATCGAATGCTTTTGCGATATCAGTGTATATCACATCTACCTGATGACCCTTACCCATAGTTTTTGTAACAAATTCTCTAAAAACTGTGAGATTTGTAACTGTAGATCTACAAGGCCGGAAGCCATACTGTTCGTCAATAAAAATATTACTGAAAGAATCTTTTAGACAATCTGCTATAAAACTATCTAGTATTTTGGAAGCGACGTTTAGTATGGATATGGGCCTGTAGTTCCTTACAAACGGTTTTGGTCCCGATTTATACATTGGTGTTATTGATGAGACCTTTGAGCGTTTTGGAATAATCCCGCAATTCAAAGAGTGATTAAATAGAATGCTTAAAGGTTCCTAGAGTACACTACTACACTCTTTGAAAAAACGAGGTGGCCCATTATCTGGTCCTGGCCCCTTGTGAGGGTCTAGGTTAGATATTCTCTTTAAAACCTCCTGTGCAGATATTTTAAGTTCGGATAGGTAAAAATGGTAAAAATTTATAGTATAATTTGAGAATTGGTTGTTTGTGTGTACAGAATTGAAGTATTGCGCGAAGATATTTGCAATCTCTTTACCGTTGTTAATTTCTATATCATTATGAACTATATTTTTTGGGACATTTGTGTTCTTCAGCTTTTGATTTACGAAACGCCAGAAGGCCCCTATATTTTCTTGTACGTTGCTTTCAATATCACTGGTATACTGAAGATACAGACTATCACTCAGGGTTTTGCACCTCGATCTTAAGGAGCTGAAACTTTCATAATTATTTAAAGATAGAATTTGCTTAAATCTTTTATGTGCAATCTTGTTCAGTCGAGTAAGGTTTTTTAACTCATGATTAAACCACGTGGGATATGTTGAAAGGAAAACTTTTTTAGTAGGCACATATTTCTCAATCGCAAAATTAATATGATCATACAAATTTTCAGTTGAAATTTCAATATCGTTTGAATGTAATTCATTTTGCCAATCAACTTCTGCGAGGTACTCTAGGATCTTTTCGTATTTAGCATTAGCGAAGTCTGAAAATAGGAAAATGTCATTTATTGAAGAGAACCCATCAGGAAGAAATGCGTCGCACTTAATTAAAGTATCCACTGTCATTTGGATATCTATAAGACTGATATTACAGAAAATTAAGTCTAAGAGCTTGCCCTGACAATTTCCTATGCTGTTCAGTTGCCTAAGATCTAAAAATGCATAGTTGTTAGATATAGTTTCGGCCGCATCTAGTGTTGTACCTCTGACTGAAGAAACCCTGTCCGTTAAGATATCTTTATTATCAGTATACCAGGCAACCCTGGGAAGATTATAATCGCCTGCAAACAAGAGTTTCGCTAGCGGAAACTGTCGTGTAACATCATTTACAGACACAAGATGCTTATTGTAACTTTCTATAGGAGAAGCGGGTGGAAATTATACAGAACAGATTATATAATCAAAATGAGCAAGTCTAATTTTGACAAAAATTTGTCCGATAGAGTTTTCTACAATTAATATTTGGTTACTGGCTGATTTTTCACTTACGGCAATTAGAACGCCGCCTCCCTTCGCAAAAATACTTGTGTTCGGACATCTGTCCTTTCTGTAAATGTGGTAGTCTTGAAGACCGAGTTCGGCGTAATTTATACCTTGCTGTAGCCATGTTTCCGTTAAAATTATGATGTCCCAGCGTGTCGACGATGTTGCTGCTGATGTTCTCAGGTTAAGCAGCTTTGTCCTAAGTCCTCGTACATTTTGGTAATAAACTGAGAGAAAAGACGGTGACGTGCCTATTCCTGGTTTGCTGTTGATCCGTTTTTTGCTGGCTTTGAGGGTTGAATATCAACGATTTTGGGAACACCATTAAAAAACCTGAAAGTTTTATTTGTTGAACCATCATTTTATAGATCCTGGAGTTCTGTTTTCAACATCTTTAAATGATCTCATTGCTGCTGTGTTTGGTATACATGAAAGGAAATCGGGCCATCGTATTTCGATTTTTGTCGAAGAAATTTAATAGCCGAGGCTGTATCTTTAAAGATAACCTTAACTGGTCGACTTGTTTGAGTTGATTTCTTTCCCACCCTGTAAATTTTTAGGCCATCCAGTGATATATGGAGTTTGACAAAAATATCGTTGAGTTTACATTTGTCGTCATCAATTCTTGATTCGGCAGTACTTGCAGTGGATTCAGGCACTCCAAAAAAAATTATATTTTTAGATCTGACTTGACGTTCCAGGACTTCAGCAGCAAGGTCATGAGAATGACAAGGCAAGCCCGCATTTTAGATATCAGTGAGTGCTGTTTCCACAGTATCCAATCTTACCTTTATTTGTTCCACGGATTGGTCAGTGACTTTTTCGCGATGATAAACCACATCTAGTTTATCAGAGAATTGTTGCATGGTTTTATTGATATCATCGTGGGTGTGGTGAGCCCACACTTGTAGTTATTTATAACTACAAGAAAAACCTAGAAACACTACCCGAATCGGGTAGTGTCACGCCTACCCTGAAAGGGAAATGGTTTAATGGTATATATATATATATATATATATATATATCTTTATTTTTGGACAATTCTCCCTTTATCGCAACAAGATGTTGTTCTAATAATTTAGTCATCAGAGCTTCCAATGCTTCGTTGGTTATCATTGGGTTTGGAGAAGCTGATCTGCATGGTGGGCAGCATTTGGAGACAACTCCTCCCTAGTAGCAACGTCTGCTTCGTATGACAGAGGCCAGAGTCTGGCTCAGCATCAGCTCCCTCTAGTCGACCAGACTGGCGGGAGAAATGATCAGACCAGACGAAAAACAGAATCTGGTGAATAAAGGAACCAGATTCTGGTATTTAGTTTACACACTATTAATTAATGTAGAATATAAATAATGAAATTAAAAATCTAGCAATCGGAAATTTGAACGATTCACAAGTATGACCAAACATGCAAGCATGCGAGCTTATACGACAACAGGTTATGTTTTTAATATTTCAGTGTGTCTCCTGGAATGTTGTGACGTCTCCGCAGTATGTTTTCCCAGAAAAGGCTGAAATATAGTGTAAAACTATTACAGAAACCTATTTAATACCTTTTTACGTTATTTTAATTTTGTCTGGTGTTTATCATGACCAGTCTGAGCCAGGATCTGCTATACCAGACTCTGGTGCCAGAACAGCACGCAAAAGCGGAACCAGCCGGGCGCCAGTCTGCAAGCAGATTCTTCTTTTTCTGGCGCCCAGCTTGCGCCAGTCTGCAGTTATCTTGCTACTAGGGCTTCTATGACTTTTTGTCTATTGTAACAACCTTCATGATAGAGCGTACCACAGCCGATACACTTTATACCTGTGCGTGGGTTGCTACCACAGTGTGGACAGGGGCGCTCCGTTTCATCGGGACCCCAAACGGTCAATTTGGTGTTAGGCATATTGGCCGGCATGATATGAGTGAGAGCCACTGATGAGACAGCTGCGAGGATCACAGTGGGCTGGGGCGATGTTTTTATACTGTGTTTAGAATTGTCATTTTCGAGCCAGCGAAAAACAATAAGACGCACTCAAGAAACTGTACTGATAATAGTTTGTCGGAGAAAAATTTAAATTTCAAGAGAACCGTTCCCAATTTTACAGCTCAGGCAGTACACACATCACGCCATTAGGAGAAATCCAAACACTTTTCTTCAAAATTCACAGTTAAAATCGCCTCAAAAACGATATCCGAGGGATGTGCACACAGATAAAAGGCCCACTCACACTCGCGACCCGTCAGAAAAGTCAAAAAGTTACGGAGCGACCCAAGCACGATGCACATTGAACAAGCGCCATCATCATTTGTCTGATTTTTTGAAATGTTCAAAAGTGTTTTAAAATATTTTTCAATTTTCTTAAAAAATTATTTTTCCAAAACAAAAAAAAAAAAAACATTAAAAACTTTCCCAGAAATGTTGAGAAATTTTTTTTAATTTTTCGAAACCTTTCAACATTCTTCAAAAGGTTCCAAAACTGTATTTCAAAATCTTAAAAAATCTACATTTTCTTTTAATTTTTAAAAAATATTCTGAATATTAAAATTATTTTTTAAAGATTCAAAACTATGTTTCACATGAATTCGAATTTTTCTCGATTTTTTTTAATTGTGCAAATTTATAAAAATTGCCTTCAAATCTTCCAGATTTTTGTTGAAAATTTTTCTGAAGTTTCTGAAATGTTTAAAATTTTTTTTTGAATATTCGCTTAAAATTGATTGATTAAAATAAAAAATGATTTTCAATTTCCCAGGAACCTCAAGAGAATGTTTGTATTATCTTGAAATCTTTTTGTATATTCTCTTCAAATTAACTCTTAAAAATGAAAAAATTATTGTACATTTTTTTGGAAAACTTAAGAAAATGATTTTATCCACTTCAAATCTGTTAGAATTCCTAAAAAGCTTTGTTTTTTTCAAAATCTTGAAAAATCTATATTATAATAAAATTCTTTTGAAATCTCAGCAAAGAACAAACTGAAAACAGCCACTAAAAGTCATATTTAACAAAATGCGAACAAACAGGTTTTCGACAACAATGTATGCGAAATCAAAGTCAAAGGCATCAAAATTGGCGAATGTAACCTTCGAGGGGACAAGGATCAGAATATCTACATTAACGAAGACCTAACTCTACACAATCAAAGATTATTTAAGGGAGCAAGAGATCTTAGGAAGAAAGGGAAATTTAGTTTCGCTTGGTACGACAACGGCAGAATCTACGTGAAGAAAAAGGAAGGTGACAGAAGAATATGGATAAGAAATGAAGAAGACTTGCAACAATTAGAGACAATGGAGTAACGAAAAAAGAGAAAACCGAGGATCATAAGCTGTTGAAAGGTAACAAAAAATAGTTATCATGGATGTCATTTAAATATAATATGTTTAAATATAAGAAGTATTATAAATGTTTTTGAAGAGTTAAAATGATAATTAGAGTCGTCCAAAAAAAGTGACTGTTTAAATGTTCATGGGCGCGTGGAAATTCGTATAGCCTAGGAAAAATCAGAATATGCCTATTTTTTTGTTTCGTTGTAGAGTCACTTTTCAGCTTGCTAAAAGCAGTTGTTCCTCTTATGGAGTTTAACATGTAAAAATACAACTTTTTTTTCAAGTTCAATTTTTCATAAGAAGTTATGAAACAATTTATTCAATGTTGGAGTTATTTGTTCTCCGAGATTTCAAGATGGATTTAGTCAACTTTTCATATTTCAGAAATATTATGTAACAATTCTACAACGAGGAGAAATCTACCAGAATTTCAATATTTGCAGAATTTGGTGAACGCTTTGCACGCTTTGTTGAAGTTTGTGTGGAGTGAAATTTTTACAGAGTATACTTTGAAACCCTCAGAATAAATTTGGAAAAGAACAACTGAAATGGTCAAAGCTTTATATTAAACAAAGGAGTTTGAAAAATAGGTAAAAACTGATAATTTAACTATAGGTTCACCCGTAGGCTATACAGGTGAAGCGTTTATAGCGACTGTCATAAACGGCCAAGTCAAACCTATTCTATTGGAAATTCGAAATACAAATTGACCCTAAAGAGAGTGGCAGAACTCGGCAAACCAGATAAAGGCACGAACACGCCATAAAATCATAAATAACTCATAACCAAGCCAAGCAGGTGAATCCTTAGAGTGGACTCACAGTTTTATCACTTTTACATTACATTAACAAAAATTTTTTAAACATTTTAGCAAGCTGAAAAATGACTCTACAACGAAACAAAAAAATAGGCATATTCTGATTTTTCCTAGGCTATACGAATTTCCACGCGCCCATGAACATTTAAATAGACGCTTTTTTTGGACCACTCTAATGATAATATAAAGTAAATATAATAAAATTGATATTTTGATCCTTACCGAGACATGGCTGTACCAAAGTGAGACTAATTTTTATAATATTTATGGATATACTTCAATACATAATTGTAGAGAGTCTAGGGCAGGCGGAGCAGCTGTTTTTATTGAAAATGGTCTGAATTTTGAAGAAATTAATCAAAGCTATTTAGACGATAAAAACGGATGTAATGTTATACTTTTTAAGATACAAGAATATAATTTAATGATATTTGCTATATATAGACAACCATCAAGTTCACAGAGCGAGTTTCTAGAAGGTTTGAATAATATTATGGAAACTTTTGGTGATAGGGGTTAAATATGTGGTGATACTAATATTAATTTATTGAATATGGAAACTGATATAGTTAAAGACTATAACAGAATTATAGGGATGGATGAATTTAGGATAGCATATAAAATATGTTTTGAGGAAGGTACTACTGTCACCTATAACAGGCCTGTCCAAGTAGGGGAAAACTGCTTATTCGCCACATGTTCGAGTTCCACCACCACTTCCCTCTTCTCAGGTCCAGAGGCTTGGGGGGTGGTCGCTTTCGTGAAGTTGAATGAGTAGAGGTCGGTGGTGGTGTTAAATTCCCATCTGGCAAATGAGCAGTTTTCCTCTACTTGGACAGGCCTGACCTATAACTCTGTAACAATCATTGCCCATGTTTTACATAGGGAGATAGAATTTCGAAACCTCCGTGGAAGACACAACTCTCTCTGATCACAGACTGTTAGTAATTTCTGTTAATATAAAGAAGAAAAATTATAAGAGGAAAAAATTTTTTTTTTCAATTTGTAGATAAAAACAAAGTATTGGAGTCACTTAAAATACAATGTGAAAATACGGAGATAAGGGATATAAGTGAACTTATTCAATTGATACAGGAAATTAAAGACAAATTTACAGTAAATAGTAAAAAAAAGGTTCAAATAAAGAACAACATCACACTTCCCACCTATTTGACAAAACTTATGGAAGAAAGAGATAATTTGTATGTCAGACAAAAATTAAATCCAACAAAATGAGTTGATACAAAATAAATTTAAAAGAATAAAAAATAGAGTAACAGATGAAATTACGAAAATATCAAAAACTAAAGCTGACACTATGGTCGAGAAAGCAAAAAATAACCCCAGAAAAACTTGGATAGCTATAAACACAATTTTGAACAATTCTCCACAAGATAAAAAAAAAACCAATTAAATAAAAAAGCTATTCGTCAGTGACAGAGAGGTTGTGAATTCTGAAAATATTGTAAACGAAATAAATAACTACTATCAAGAAATTAGTGAAAAGTTACCGAAAAATATAGGAGATGAGGGTACAGAGATGTGCGAAATAGAACTCAACACAGAGTTAGCCGAATTCGAGCCAATCACTATTAATGAATTAGATAGAATTGTAATTACTCTAAATAAACAGGCAGCAGCAGGTGATGATAGCATTACTGTTTCTGAACTACTGACATACTATCCTGTCATAAAAAATCACTTATTAAAGATTTTAAATACTGATTTTGAGAATGGATCATTTCCTATAATTCTGAAAATAAGTAAAGTGATTCCTATACATAAAAGCGGATATAGAGATAATGTGGGTAACTATAGACCAATTTCGTTGTTAAGTAACTTTTCAAAAATTTATGAAAAAGCAATTAAGATAAGATTAATAAACTATCTAAATAAGAACAGAGGAATCAGTAGAATGCAATATGGCTTTCAGGAAGGGTCTAATACACAGTGTGCTATAACGGACTTTAATGAAGACATCATTAGAAGAATAGACAACAAAGAAATAGTTGCAGCAATATTTATTGATTTAAAGAAGGCATTTGATACGGTTAGTCATGGAATACTGTGTAAAAAACTCTCTAAACTTGGAATAAAGGGTAGAGCTATTGATGCAGATGATAGTTTGCAGATGATACTGCTCTTGTTTATAGTAATAAAGATTGTAAAAAATTGGAAGAGGAAATAAATAAGGACTTGTTAATTTACTGTGACTGGTTGAAATGTAATAAATTAACTGCAAATGAAAAAAAGACAGTATATATGACTTTTGCGTTAGTTAATATACCCAAGCGACCACTAATTATAAAAATACACAATGTTATTATTCAGCAAACTGAGAAGGACAAATATCTTGGAGCTATAATTGATAATAAATTAACATGGAAACGACATATAGAAAAAGTCATGAAAAAAATAGTACCATGGTATGGTGTTTTAAGAAGATGCAAAAGGGTATTAGGTGACAAAAATAAAAAAATGATTTAGCACGCTTTCATAGAATCTGATATTAGATATGTGATCACAAACTGGGCTTCTGTTTCAGAACATTTACTGGATAAAATACAAAAGCTTCAAAACAAAATACTTAAAACCTTATACAATTTTCCTAGAGAGATGTCGACTTTGGTATTATATAAAGTAACAGAGCTTCCAGATGTCGTAATCTTCGGGATATTGAACGGGTAAAAATGATTACAAAATGATAAATAATCGTATAAAGACTGAGTATCAATTTGAAATAGGGAACAACGTACATAACTATACCACTAGATTTGCTGGAGAATTAAGGAATAAATATCATAGACCTAGAACAGCGCAAAGATCACCGATAAACTGTAGTATAACCGTTTTTAACAAACTGCCGAAAAATATTAGAGAAAGTCTGAACTTTTATGAATTTGTACAACACATAAAAGAATATTATGTAAAAAAAAATTGATAAATTTATAAAACCAGATTGTCCATTAATTACTATAATTACTATATTTAGATTAAAATAAGAGCGAGGAAAAAAATGTAGATTAAATACTATGATAAGATAAAAAAGGAATAAGAAATACTGTATTAAATGAAAAATGGATGAACCAGTTATCCCACATAGCAGACTTCCCGAAAAAACCTGGTATTTTTTTGTGGCTTGCTCCAAGTGGCCGGAAGAAAAAACCAGGTTTGTCCAAGGTTTAGACCTACTATGCTTAGACCTAAGTTAAAACATAGGTTCATGTCCACCTAAATTTTTTTTATTTAAAAAAAAGGTTACTTCATTTTTACATAAATTTGACGAAGAATGTAGTATTTAAAAAAAATAGTATTAATTAAAGAATCCAGTGAAAAATTGATAATTTCGTCAAATTTGATAAAAATGTCATAAAATCATGTTAAAAGTGATAAATTATTTTCCTTTTTTCAAATTTTCCCCCCTAATTTCTGAGAAGCAAAAAATAATTAAATTATTTATCATTCTCAACAAAATTTTTTCAAACATTCGAAATATTAAGTTATATTTTAAACTTCAAAATAGGCGAGCCTATGAAATGGCAAGCTTAATTCGTGGTCGCAAGATACCTTTGACTTATTTTCTGGGCGATTCATTTCTCTTGCTAGAAGGAGCCGCACCTAATGCGCTGCCTAGCTTTTTAGTTCTGAACTATGATCCGCGGAACTGAGAACATTAGTTCCCAACGAAGTCGCTGAACAGCGCATTAAGTGCGACTCCTTCTCGCAAGAGAAATTAATTGCCCAGAAAATAAGTCAGCAGTGGGACTCCGATGGTGTTTCGAAGTGGAAAATCGAACGAATCTCTCTTTCTATCTCCACACGTTAGAAAAAGAGGTCCGTTCGATTTTCGACTTTCGACACGGTATCGGAGTCCCACTGCTGAGGTAACTTGCGACCACGAATGAAGCTTGCCATTGCATTCGCTCGCTGTTAATGAAGTCTGAAATATTATTTTAAAATATTTCAATTTTTCAAATTCTTGATAGCTGTGCTGTCAAAGAATAATAAATAATTTAATTATTTATATTTTCTCAGACATTATGAGAAAAAATTTGAAAAATAAATTTACAATTATCCTTTCGACCGAAATGTGCTTCAATAAATTTGGCCAATTTCAACAAACGATGTTTTTTTTTTTTTTTTTTTTGAGGAAAATAATAAAACTTTCTTAAGATTTTACGATTTCCGGGTAACTTTCATATGAAATTTTTCATTGATAAATTATATTTAAAATAAACTAGAAAAAGATTTTCAAAAATTTCAAAGTTTAAAAGATTTTATGGTTGAAATTGTTCAAAAGATTCAAAAATATGTAGTTTTAAGCTTGAAAAGTTAAAAAAAAAACTTAAAACAAAATGAAGATTTTTAAAGTTTTCAAACAAATTTAGAAACTTTTCAAGAATTTTGAATGGTTTCAAGAGAATATTCTTAAGATTCATATGAAAATTTGTAAGGACCGAATCCATTTCAAATCAGGCAGATTCTACACTTGAAGTCGCAGAATCTCTCGAAGACAAAATATGTTGTTTTTTAGACGAAATTAGGCGATACGTATTTTTGCGATTTGTCAAACAAATATTTTTTACTAAGTTATGCGTATTTGAATTTTTTGCTTTGTTTAAAAAAAACCGCAATTTTTTCTTTAAACTTATATAACTTCTGACGGTTTTACTAAAATATTAAAAGTCGATTTTCTCAAATAATCCACACTTATATTTTCTGCCAATTTTTTGTTAAATTTGTACTATCGTAAGGAAAATACCTTGTTAGTTTTATGCGGGATAAATAACTTTTGTGGCCAGGAGATTTTTTTTCATAAAATCGAATTTTCGCATTTTTGTTGCAAGCAACAACAGATACGACAAAATGTTAAGAAAATAATTTGCACAGTTAAAAATGTCCTACAAAACGTTCCTCTACTCATTTATGATATCTTGTACCATTTTTGACAAAGTAGTTTAACTTTCAGCCAAGCAGGTTAATTTTCAACAAAAAAGTGGAATCCTGAACCAAAAAGTTAAATTTTTAACCAAGAAGATTATTTCTTTGCAAAAAAAGACAAATTTTCAACAAAAAGGCTACAGTTTCAACAAACAAAAAAATGACATATCAACTAGAATGATGAATATTCAACCAAACAAGTAAATTTTTAACAAAGCAGTTTAACCTTTAACCAAGAAATTAAATTAAAAAAAAAAAGATGAATTCTCCACGAAAAATTTAATTGTTGATAATAATAACACGAAAAAAGGTATTTAATTTTAAATCAAAAAGATTTTAATGCATAAAAAAATATGAATTTTCAACAAAATATTTGAATCCTCAGCCAAAAAGGATTTTAATTTTAAACCAAACAGTTGGAGTTTAAATAAAAAAATATGAAATTTCTATCAAAAGAGATGAATTTTCGAACCAAAGATACGCATTTTCCACAAAATTGTTGAATTTGCAAACAAAAAACATTTTTCAGTCCAGAATAAAGAAAATTTGTAGGCAAATTATAATTTGAAGGAAAAAATATTTTTCAATACAAAATAAAAATTTTTAATAACTATTTGTGTTTTAATTTTATTTGTTCATTTGCTTTAAGGTTATATAAGTATAATTTTCCTAGGTTCCTCGAGAAAATTCAAAAAGATTTTTAAAGATTTCCGATATGTCGAAAAAGTATCTAGAAAACTTCAAAGAAATTTTTTGGTTTATTTTAAAAGATTTTACGAAGTTTTAAGATAAGTTTCAATAGTTTAAAATATATTTCAGACTTTTTCATGCTTGAAAAAAATTGAGAATATTTGATATATGTTGGGAAATCACTTAAAGTTTTAAAATATGTTTAATCCCTTCAAAACTCCAAAAATTTCTAAATATCTTTTAAACTGATTTAAGTTATTCCTAAAATTGTTTTAAAATCTTCTGCATTCATTTTTGATAATTTTGGAAATCTTTTGTAATGTTTTGAAATTTTTAAAAAATATTCTCTTAAGCTAAATGTTGTAAAATAAAAAACCATCAAAAATTTTCAGAGAAATCATAAGACAATTTTTTTATTTTAAAATAATTAAAGAAATTAATTCAATTTTCCTGAATCCTTTTTCAATTTTCAAACATTTGTTCAAAACGTTAAGAAAAGAATATTGTTGCCTTTATTATTGAAAAATCATTTACAGTTTTAAGTTTCTCTTTTAGAAATAAAATTTTAGAATTAAAATTTCTCATTTGGAAATTGCGATTTTTCACCTTTTTTAATACTGGGCAGATATACGATTTTTCAAGAAGGAAAAACCATCCTAAGTTTATTTAAATCGTAGCTTATCTAATATCATCAGCCTAATATCATAATCTCATACCTTATCTAATATCCAATTTTTACCTCGAAAATCGAAGAATCAAGTTCTTAAAAAACACTGAATGAGCTTAAAAAATAGTAGTTGGAATCTCGGAAATCGAAAAAGATATCATAAATAAGTAAAGGAACTTATTGTAGAGCTTTTTTAATTGTGCAAACTATTTTCTAATCATTTTTTCGTATCTGTTGTTTGCAACAAAAATGCGAAAATTCGATTTTATGAAAACAAATTCTTCTGGCCACAAAAGTTATTTAGCCCGCATAAAACTCCCAAGGTATTTACCTTATAATAGTACAAAATCAACAAAAAATTGGCAAAAAATATAAGTGTGGGTTTTTTTTTTTGAGAGAAAATCGACTTTTAATATTTTAAGAAAAACCGGCGTCTTTTTGATCAGAAGATTTATATAAATTCCACGAAAAAATGCGGAATAAGTTGTAAGAATAGTTAATTTTTCAACTAAAAAACCACGATTTTTAAACAAAATAATTAAATTTTCAATCAAAAAGGTAAATTTTCAGTTTAGAAGATTAATTATCTGCAAAGAAAAAAAAAGTTTTTTAACAAATATAGTTAAGTTTACAATAAAAAAAGTAAATTTTTAACCAAGTAATTAAATTTTCGATACAAAAGATGAATTTTCAAACAACAAGAATTGTTTTCTACCAGAAATAACAATTCCAAAAAATACGCGTTAAATTTTGAACAACAAAAAAACAACTAATTTTCAATAAACATTTTTTATTTTCTATCATTTTTCACCGTGATTTACTAAAATAATTTATAAATGCATTCAAATTTTTCCTTTTTTTTTATTGTGAAAAATTTTTAAAATTGCCTTAGAATCTTCCAGAATCTTTTTTGACATTTTTTAAAAAGTTTTTGCAATGTTTTAAAATGTTTTTGGATATTCGTTAAAAATTAATTTTCCAAAATAAAAAATTATTTTCAATTTCCCAGGAATCTTAAGAAAATGTATTATCTTGAAATCTTTTTAAATATTCTCTTCAAATGAATTTTTTCTTAAATCATTGCAAATTTTCTTAAAAAGCATTTTCTTTCGGCAAAGAAAAAATAATTGAAAACATCCACTAAAAGTCATATTCACACAGAATGCAATCCGTAAGGTTTTCGAACAACAAATTTAGAAACTTCCTAAGAATTTTAAAAGGTGTCAATGAAAGCATATATTTTTCCGATTCATTTAAAATTTGAAAAGATTTTCTGTTTTTAAAAATTAATTTTTTGAGAGAAATTAAAACGATTTAAAAAAATTTCTAAAAAATCCAGAATATCTTAAGTTAATTTTTAAAGATTTTTCAAATTTGTAAGAAAAATTCGGGCCAGTTGAAATGATATTTAGGAATTGTAGAAGTGTTAAAGTGATTAAACATATTTTAAAACTTGAAAAGATTTTCTAATAATCGCTGGGGGATTGTATTGACCCTCAAAAAGTTTTCGCAGTTTTCACTCAGTTTTCATTGAACATTGATGTTAAAATCTTGCTTTTCTCCTCTAGAGAAAATAATCGCGTCATCATGCCAAATATCTGGTACAAATTCTTATAAGGTTAGCAATGACATTATTACACTACTTCCACGAAGTAGTATAAGGAGATCCAACTCTAATATAAGGATACCCCCCATTTTTCCGTGCCCACTTCCTATAGCATACCCACAGCATAGCAGATTAAGTATTGTAGCGGCTCTCATGAGAGAATTTGAAACTGTTGAAACCCAATGGCAAAAGCTATGTTATAACGATTTTCCGCAAGAAGCGCTAGAATACGTTATCTGAAGTGCTATAGGATGTGCGCACGGAAAAAAGGGGGTAAATTTTCCGAAATGGCCCATAGAGTTGGATCTCCTTATACTACTTCGTGACTACTTCCAATGAATTAAAAAGAATAATTTATCATCATACATGAAATTTGGCTACATATATAAATATACATTTTTTAAATAATTTGAAAATATAATTTTTCGTGCAAAAAATTTAACTACAAAGGTTTTCATTAAATATACTGTAACGTGGTGGCTAGTCACCCGTTATGGATCCTTCCCCAGCTTTTAAGAATTACAAAATTTAACATTTGACCGTTATTATTTCCATGGCCGGCACGAGCTCTAATTAGAACATAAATTTAGAGATCAGATCTTATTGTAATCTAAGGCGTGATGAATGAGAGCGAATTGATTTTTTCTTAATTTTAATTTTGGAGAACAGATAGGAAAAGAGCTATTTAGGTTAGAAATTTTCAACTAAATTTTATGTAACTTGTTATTACCAAGTAGGTTAGATTAGGTACCTGGAGTTATAAGGTAAAGAGGATCTGACGTCCTACAGCGATCTCTGGAATCGCAAAGTCCACTTTCTATTGAGAAAATCAGGCAGGGAAAAACACTGCCACCAACTCCAACCACCCACACTCAACACTGCCACTAAGCTTTACGACACTCTCAAGTATCCACGATCACTGGCACTACTATCATGGGGTCCATTGGATGTCGGGCAATCTAAGGCGTAATAATCCAAGTCACAAGGATTATTCAAGCAACTACCAGGCCTTGTCAGACTCGACACTTGTCAGCACACGGAGGCAGCCATCTTACACCGGCCGGCGTTCCACATACCGGAACGGTGGTCCGATTTCCATCGATCAAAGTCCCAGAAATCCAACTGAGGAGGGCAGCACCGACTGAACCGAGAATTGAGGCGCGAGCGGGAAGGAACTGGCGAGTGCAGAGGACGCCGGAGAAAGCAGTTTCGTGTCTGCCATCGACGAGTTCGAGAGGAAAACGAAAGACGATTTGATAACTGCCAAATTACTTGGACGAGTCCATTTTATTTTGCCGGACTGGCGTCGAGAGAATAAGGACTTTGGTGATTCCAGGATCAAGGTAGGCGTTGCCTCATTTCTTCCCTTCGGGTTCTATTTGGGTCCATGAGATATGTGTACATTTGAAGTGAGTTTTCTTTGTTTCGATAATGTTAATTCTCGGTATTGTTATTGAAGTTCAAATGGGTCTAGGAATTCAGGCTGACGCCATGTTGAATACAGTGGGCCTCTTTGCAATAAGATTTTCGTGTAGGTTAAGCTTTTTTTTGTGAACAATTTTGTAGTGACGCCGGAGAGGTGTCTGGCGCCTGGCAGCTAAGTATATCCTCAAGCTATTTTTCTGTTCCTGCGTTGTCGCTGCCGTGTTGTAGCGATGCTCCCAGCTTATGTCCCGTAAGACTGAGAAAGTCGTTACAAATTGGCGCCCAACGTGGGGCCACAAAAGTACTACTAATGGGACAACATTTTGGTTAGAAAATTAAAATCTGTTTTTTGAGTTGAGAAGCTCGAACTTAAACGACCCAACCATGATTGACACGGCCATTTTAATGTTACCATGCCTTTAGAACTGCATATTTCCAGATTCTTCAAACATACTATTTATTGATATGATAATTTACTGTGTTTATATGTGACATGTGGTTCGGAATGTTATATATTCTAGCTATTCGTACGGAATGTTCGGTATTTCGGGAGTGAATTCGGGACTTCTTTTTTTTTTAATCTAAGACTGTTCGAGAACCATATTTCGAAAATAATTCGGGCTATTAGTACGGAATTTTCTGAATTGTTGTAAATTTTTAAGTTTACTAGGACTTTTTCGACGGAATTGTTCGGAACTTTGAAATTCTGGGAATTTTTGTGAGATTTCCGCGATTCCGGTAAGATTTCTCAGGATTTTCGTGATTTCAGAATTGGAGTAGGGATTTCTAGCTTAAAATTTTCAGGATGGAGAATTCTACCATAAGAGTAGATAGACTGTGGGCGGAAACCACAGATACGATCGTCCATTGGGCAAGCTCATTAACGGATATCGAACTTCGCGAGACACTTGAGTACCTCAAACTCAACCCCGACGGGGACGACATGACGATGAGCTGGCGCCTAGTTAGATTCCACCAGCATTGCCGTCACCTGCACGAGACGTGGGAAGAGAGTGGGGAGCGAGACTTGACAGCCGAAATCGAAAGGCTTCGCTTTTCGCGTAACCCTATAAATGTAATCACACCGACGACCCTCAGCGCCCCTATGACGACGTCGCGCGTACAGCCAACGGGCTTTTCAACGGAGTACACCACGTTTGCGGTTAGGGAATCCTTGTTCACACCCACAACGAATGTTGGCAGCGTAACCTTCGCACGTAGCTTGACGAACGTCCACCGTGATTATCACGTTAAAGTCACGCGTGATATTTCACGCATGATTTCGGTGTGATGTGCTCATGAAATCACGCACATGAAAAATCACACGTGAATTCCAGATGACATCATCTTAAATTCGAACGCGGTAAGCGTGGAGTGAAAAGGAAAAATCATACGCAAATGAAAAATCACCGTCATCTGCAAAAGATTTCACAGTGAAGTTTCATGTGATATGTATTTGTCACGTATGAGTCTCGCGTAAATTTTCACGCGTGATTTCCACATGACTTCATGGTGAGTCGGCAATTGTTATCCGCTCTGACTTCACGCGTGATTTTTTTCATCACGCGTGATTTCCACTTGATTTCACGATGAGAATATTTGGCTATCTGGCATGGTTACGTTATCCCCACTTACACACACCGCTCCCTTGTACACACCCGCGAGTCGTTCGAATATGATACCTTCAGCCTTTCCGGAGATAATTTAGTCGACGGGAATTAGAATGACTCCTTTCACTGCTAATCGCGCTTCAACTAGTGGTCTTGGGAATGATTTGCCTTCGATGAGTTTTCAAAGTTTCTCGAGACGTCGAGAAGAGGAAACTCATTCGAATGCGAGTTATGTCACGGCTACTTTACCAAATACTAATCCATTTTAGGAGTCCTTCGTGCCAAATGATGATTCATTTTGCACGGATAATATCCCCTACAGACATTTGGATGATCTATCGAGTGTTCAAATGTCCTCTCCTAGCCCAGTAAGCGGATTGCCGACAGGTCTAGGTTAGCGAAATAGGGATGATATTCATTCGACAGTCTGAAAATGGAACATCAGCTACAAAGGAAAGCGCAATAGCAGTGCGGAGGAATTCTTGACCCAAATCGAGGAATGTTGAAACCACCCGCTCAACACTGGTATAGATTCCACCAGGAAAAGTGGGAGACATGGCGGCAATTTACTATTGCACTCAGGCGTAGATATGGGGGGATAAACTTTCAGATTCGAGTTAGGGATGAAGGGCACAAGCGGACGCAAGGTCCAAATGAACCTATTGCAGATTATCTGCTAAACATTCACCTAATTTTTCAACATTATGATCCTCCGATGTCGGAAAGGGAACAATTGCAGATGGCAATAAATAATTTACATCCGAAATATTTAGAAGCCCTTCCTAAAACGGAGTATCATTCTTTTGAGGAATTGGAAGATGCTGGCGAAAGATTCGAGGCATCTGAGATGATATCCAAAGCATATTTACCCCCTCCACCTACCCAGGATAGCGTTTTACCCGAATTTGCCTACCGTAACACAGCCGGAACTTCGGAAGGGGTGGCTGCCACCGAAAATGAGCCTACAAGCTCGGATAAACCGAACAACGGAACGAACGGGAATAGTAAAAACAATAATAAAAGGCGAGGCGGTAGAAGCCGCGAAAAACCCAACGATAATAAAATTGAAAACCAAACAATTAACCCACCGAAGAATAATTATTCCACCAGCACTCCAAATAACGCATGTGCAGTAGTAGGTCCTCCCGATATTCAAATCCCTCAAATACCACAAGCTCTTGGTACACCTCCTACTTTTGGCACTTATCCGCCTTATTTTAATTATGGGTTTTATCCCGGCTTTCCCCAGGCACAAATGATGCCAGCTAATTTTTGTTATCCTCCATTGGGTACCCACGCTGTTGAAGCGTCGAATTTATTGACTGCTGCGGTGGCCCCAAATGCGAGAAGTGCGAATCCTCAAGCGCCAGCCCCCTTAGTGTGCACTACCGCGTGTGGCACTTCAAGAGGGGAGCGCGGCAGCTGTTGGAATTGCAATGAGCAAGGACACCTTTTTCGTGCTTGCTCCAAACCTAAAAAGGTTTTCTGCCACAGTTGTGGCCAACCCGGCCAAATTTCTACGAACTGTAGCGGATGTTTGGGACCCAGGTCGGGAAACGAACAAGGATGAGTAGCTCTAGGGTCCGATCACTCCCCCCTTTCGTTATTAAGGCCCCTCAAATTTCGTTAGATCAAGTTAATACGGTACTTGATAAGCGGCGCCTGTTTATTACTGTTAGTGTCGATAGTCGGTCACTACACGGACTCTTTGATCCAGGCTTGTGCTGCACTTACATGAGTAATCCGGCCTTTAGGACATTTTCGGGTTTGCTTGAGAAATTAGCAGATCAACCACGTCCGGGTATTATGTACCCTAACGGGGTGATTGAGGAAACTGCCGGACAAGCCATTTTACCTCTTAAGTTTTTGGGTTTAAGCAAATTTTTGCAGATTCGTTTCGCACCAACGTTTGATTTCGAAGTTTTATTTGGTCACGATTTTGCCGAAATATTTGATTTTGACGTTCGATTTAAGCCTCGTATTTGGAGAATAGGTAACACTATTTGGCGAACGTATCAAGGACAGGAAATAAGTTTTGAAGCTACCTTGCCATCGGAAGTATCGGATAATCGCGTGGAGATTGCTAATACTTCTTTGTCGAATGAAGCCGCGCAAGCCTGTACAGGCATAAACGAATTGAGGCCGTCTGAGGCAAAATACTTAGACGATTTTCTTAAAAGAAAAATTCCTCCTATGCCAGCCAAGCGTCCTGCTACCCATATGGTGGAGCATCATATAGATATTCAAGGACATGCTCCCATCAGGCAAGCTTATCGGCGCCTTTCTCCTAAGGTTGGAGAATCATTGAGAGAATCTGCCCAAAAGCTTAAAGCTGAGGGAATAATAAGTCCTAGTAAAAGCGAATGGTGTAACCCAGTGGTAATGATTAGGAAGCCTGACGGAAAATATAGGCTTTGTATTGACTTTAGAAAATTAAATGAGGTAGCCAAGAAAGATGCATACCCTATGAGAAATATTAGCGCAATTTTAGACAAGCTTTCATCAGCGCGGTATATCTTCAAGATTGACCTTAGTCAGGCATTCCATCAGATTCCTCTCTCCGATAAGTGTAAAGAATTCACTGCTTTCCCAGTACCGGGCAAGGGGCTTTATCATTACAATCGTATGCGATTCGGGTTATTTGGAGCTCTAGCAACGTTTCAGCGATTGCTGGTTCGACTGATAACATTGGAATTCGAGCCCCATGCATTTGCGTACATGGATGACATTATTGTAGTCAGTGAAACCTTTGAAGAATACATTCATTGGTTGGAGAAGGTCTTAGATGTGATCATCAACGCCGGACTTACGGTCAATCCCGATAAAAGCGAATTCGGTTGTAGTCAAGTACGATAACTCGGACATTTGGTGGATAAAACGGGAATGCACCCTGACTCAGAGAAAATCGAGCCAATAACATCCTATCCGGCTTCTACTACTTTGCGCAAACTTAGACGATTTCTGGGTATGGTATCGTGGTACAGGCGATTCATAAAGGATTTCGCACAAAAGGCAGAACCACTCCATCGATTATTAAAGAAAAATCGGAGGTTCGAGTAGGGGAAAGACCAGGAAAAGGCCTTTCAAGAATTGAAATCCGCGTTAATCTCCGCTCCCACGTTATCTAGACCATATTTCAGTTTGCCGTTTTGTTTACAAACGGACGCAAGTAGCACGTCCTCAGTGAAATCCAAGGTCGAAAAGTTTAGACCTTATTTGGAGGGCTATCACTTCGTAGTGATTACAGATCATAGCAGTCTCCGATGGCTCTATCACTTAAGAGATCCTACTGGCAGATTAGGTAGATGAGCCCTTAAGTTGTTACAATACGACTTCGAGATTAAACACAGAAAAGGTGCCTTTCACCATGAACCAGACGCGCTATCGCGCATGTTTGAGCCGGACTCTGAAGTGGTATGTGCCATTGGTGAGACTGATGATCTTTGGTATACCCGAAGAACCAAATTGGTCCAAGAAATGCCATATCAATTTCCGGATTGGAAATTGGAAGGCAACCGATTGTATTGCCATCGCCCTGGCCACCTGACTGACCCATTACTGCCGATTTGGAGGCTTGGAAACCTTTGGAGCTTTGCAATAAGGCTATTAGTGAGGCACACGATACAACGACTTCTGGACATTTAGGTGTTGATATGACCTTCCAACGTCTCTCGTTGCTCTACTATTGGCCCGGAATGTTCAATGACGTTGCAAAATACGTCCGAGCATGCAAGATTTGCCAAAAGATGAAGGTAGACTAGGCCAGTCCGGTGGGTCTGATGGGTAAGCGGGTAATAGAACAACCTTGGTCGGTGGTGGCAGCGGACATGATGGGTCCGTTTCCACCCAGTCGCTCTGGTTTGCAGTATGTCGTGGTCTTCCAAGACATGTTTACCAAGTGGATCGAGGTCCTACCGTTAAGAAAGGCCAATGCCGCTAACGTTCAAAAGGCTTTCGAGGAAACGATTATCTTTAGATGGGGAACTACTTAAGTACTGTTCACTGATAATGGTACTGAGTTTGTGAACAAATCGATATCAAAGGCCGCATCGGAATTAGGGATTAGACACTCGACAACTCCTCCGTATCATGCTCAAGCTAATCCGGTAGAGAGGGTAAATCGCGTGCTAAAAACCATGGTATCATCTTTCGTTGAAGGTGATCATTGTAGCTGGGATAAACATATTCCCGATATCCGCTTTGCGTATAATACCGCTGTTCACAGTTCGATTCGTGTGTCGCCAGCGCTCTTAAACTATGGTAGAGAGCCTAGACTGGCAAAAACGTTGATGAGACAGGAAGAGGGAGCCCCCGATATAGTGCCATTAGCCGTAGAGGATTGGGAATGTAGAATTAAGCGATTGCCAGCCCTTAGAGACCTAGTCCCACATCACTTGGATATAGCGTCCAATCGTCAGGCGGAGTATTATAATCGCAGGAGACGAGATATTCGCTACCAAGTGGGCGATGTTGTGTGGCGCAGGACTCATACTTTATCTTCAACTATAGATTTTGTCGCGAAAAAAGTATCCCCGAAATATGCAGGTCCGTTCAAGGTTATAAAAGTAGTATCACCAGTAGTTTATGAAATACGGAATGAGTCCGGAATAATCGAGAAAACTCATATTAAAGATTTAAAACACTACTGGTCGATTGATCCGAACCTAGTTAACGAAAAATCCCTTTTACGGCTCGGAGATGAGAGAGAAAATTCCAAAGTTCCGCCCAGGGATGGTTCAAGAACTCGGGAGACGCATGAGTCATGCCCGCCGCAGGAAGTCCCCGATATCGTAAGCCCACATTCGGACGGCCCTGCTCTAAGTAAACCGCGAAACAATCGACAGGACGAACTGGTTCCCGTCCTATGCCAAGATACCACGAGACCGTCTGTTCAGGCCCATACAAGTCGTGAGACCAGAAACCCCGAAATTCCTCTCAGAAGGAAGAGGGAAAGGCCCCAAAAATCCAGAAGCTCAAGCTTTTTCGTGTAGTTTAGGGTGTACAGTTAGTTTTAATTTCAAGACTTTCTTTTCTTTTGCCTTAGCTGTCTGATTGCAGCATTATGATTCAACATTTTACGTTCCAAAATTTCGAATTTCTTTGATTTGAGTCTGAAAACTCATTAGATAGGACTACAGTTTAATAAGGAACACTAAATTATCATTGATTTAAAGTCGGCTATGGCCGAAGTCAAAAATTCATATTAGTTCACTTGAACTACAATAACTAAACTCAAGAGTATTTCAAAGAACAACAGTTTCTGTCAGGGAGATCCTGAATCTTACAATTAGCAGAACAATTATTATCATATTTCTTTTCTTTATCATAAGTTACCTGGAATCCTCAGGCTTGTTTTCCAAAGCTTTTTTTCATCTATTTCGTTTCTTTATTTCTCCTCTTTTTTGTTGAGAATTATCATTTGAAATACCTTGTAATAACACACTGAAATATAATCGGTTGAACGAATACTCAACACGATTATGCTCTTGAACTTGATGAACAATCTAGAGGTCGGATTGGTGACGCTTGCTGGTCTTGGGACGCCACGGGTCAGTCTGGGAGGGGGTGTTGTAACGTGGTGACCAGTCACCCGTTATGGATCCTTCCCCAGCTTTTAAGAATTACAAAATTTAACATTTGACCGTGATTATTCACATGGCCGGCACGAGCTCTAATTAGAACATGAAGGCCGTAGCAGGATAAGCATGGTCTGGGTGCCCCCGCATGGATTTGCTTCATATTTAGGGGATAAGTTTCTTTTATTATGAAACTAATTTACCCCAAGTGCCAAGTTCAAAAAAAAATTTTTACAACAATTATAAATAAATTTTGAAAAATTAAAAAAATCAATTTTCTCAAAATTGGCTCAACCGATTTTGATGGTTCAAATATATATTATAGAAGGTACGAAGACAATTTAAAAAAAAATTGACACCTAATTCCTTTCAGGAGAAGGGTGTGAAAAAAATTATTGTAATTTTGTAACAATTTTTTTTAAATGAAGTACTTCTTGCACACCTACCATTTTTTGCCTATATTATGCTCACATTCAAGGCTCCAAAATATATTTTTGCGGAAATGAACACAGCATCACTTCATATTTAAAAAAAATAAAAACTACTTATTGGCCCCTCACATGTATGCAATTCCATGAGAATGAGGGGCCAACTTAAGTTTCAGCTTATGACGCAATAAGTTATACTCAATGGTATAATAAAAACCAGATGCAACAGCATTATTCAATGTCAATTCACAGTGTGAATTGATTATAAGTAGATAGAAAAATACTTCTCTTCGTTTACTGCTGACATTCGCCAAACTAATTTCATGCCTGCCCAGGATGCACCACGTGGAGGTTGTCAGTCAGATTAGCATCCCTTACTTTATTTACACCACACATGCCCAACTCGGGGAAATTCCCTCCGGGAACACATGTTCCGCGTCCACCTCTC
>CAKNYM010043358.1:0-21170 GCA_932195095.1 Andricus curvator
TTTTATAAACAAATTCAGGGTTTGTCTATTTTTCAACGAATAGGCTCAATTTGTTGAAAAATAAACTAAGAATATCTTTGCGATGGCTGTTCTGAATGGTGCTTTGCAAATTACCAAGAATTATTAATTATTTAGAAAATTTGTATAAACAAATTCAGAGTTTGTCTATTTTTCAACGAATAGGCTCAATTTATTGAAAAATAAACTAAGAATATCTTTGCGATGACTCTTTTCTATGGTGCTTTGCTAATTACCAAGAATTATTAATTATTTAGAAAATTTTTATAAACAAATTCAGAGTTTGTCCATTTTTCCACGAATAGGCTCAATTTGTTAAAAAAATTAACTAAGAATATCTTTCCAATTACTTTTCTCTATGTTGCTATGAAAAGTCTTTCTGATGACTACTTTCTATGTAGCTTTGTAAATTGACATGAATTAATAATACTTGAAACAATTTTTATTAAAAAATTTAGAGTTTGGCTATTTTTTAACAAATAAGTTCAAATTTTTACAGAATTAACGAAGAATATCATTCCGATGACTCTTCTGTATGTTGCTTTGTAAATTTGATAGAATTACTAATTATTAAAACAATTTTCATAAACAAATTCAGAGTTTGGCTATTTGTCAATGAATTAGCCACATTTTTTTACAGAATTAACTAAGAATATCTCTTCGATGACTTTTTTCTGTGATAATTTGTAAATTCTCAAATATTATTAATTATTTAAACAATTTTTATAAACAAATTGAGAGTTTAACTGTTTTTATACTAATAGGCTCAATTTGTTTACGGAGTCAAGAAAGGATGTATTTTCAATAAGACTTTCCTACATTACTTTGCACATTTACAAGAATTATTCATTATTTAAACAACTTTCATAACAAAAATCAGAATTCGGTTTCTTTCAACGAATAGGGTGAATTTTTTACAGAATTAACTAAGAATATCTTTCCGATGACTTCTTTCTATTATGCTTCTGAAATTTCCAAGATTTATTAATTATTTCAACAATTTTCATGAACATATTCAGAGTTTGGCTATTTTTCAAGAAATAGGCACAATTTGTTTACGGAGTCAACTAAGAATATCTTTCCGTTTATTTTTTTCTATGTTGCTTTGTAAATTTATAATAATTATTAATAATTTAAACAATTTTCATGAACAAATTGAAAGTTTGGCAATTTTCATTTACTGTGTATTTCTATGAAAATTTCATCTCTTTGGTTGAACATTTATTTTTTTAACTAAAAATTTAACTGTCAAATTTTTTGCTGAAATATATATATATATATATATATATATATATATATATATTTGTTGAAAATTCATCTTTTTAGTTAAAAATTAATTTCTTTGATTGAAAATTAATTTCTTTAACTGAAAATTTAACTATTCAATTTTTGATTGGAAATTTATCTTTTTTAATTGAAAATCCATCGTTTTTGTTCAATATTCAACTATTCCTGTTGAAGATTCATAATTTTAGTTGTAAATTCACCAGTTTGTTTGAAAATGCACCTATTTTTTTAATTAATTTGTTTTCGGGTTTAATTTTTTTTAATCTGAAAATGTAACTATTCTAATTAAATATTCCATCATTTTAGGTGAAAATTAATCTTTTTGGTTGAAATTTAACTATTTCAGTTGAAGGCTCATTATTTTAGATGAAAATTCATTACTGTATTGGAAAAATTTATCACCTATTGTTTGAAAATGTAACTTTTTTAAAATTAGTTTCTTTTTTTGGATGAAATTTTTTGTTAACTGAAAATTTAATTATTCCAATCTAATATTCCATAATTTGAGTGGAAAATTCATCTTTCTGGTCGAACATTAATTTTTTCAACTATATTGTTGAAAATGTTTCTTTTTTTTAGTTGGAAATTCAACTATTTTGTTGAAAAATCATGCATTTTGTTGAAAAATCTTTTTTTTTGTAGAGAATTAATTTTCTTGTTTAAAAATTCATCTTTTTGGTTGAAAATAAAACTACTGGGTTCAAACTTCAACTCTTTCATTAAAAATTCATCTTTCTGGTTAAAAATTGAAGTATTCCAGTTATATATATATATATATATATATATATATATATATATATATATATATAATTCAAAATTAAAATATATGGTTGAAAATTTGTCTTTTTCAGTTGAAAATTCAACTATAGTGAACTCTTGACTATTTCAAGGGCCGCGAAACGTAAAATTTTCGTATTTCAAGGCTGGAGGGGTCCCCACCTCTACAGCGAGTCGTCGGGTGATTTTTGTCAAGCGACGCTCATTGGCTGCCCCGGCCTTGTGTCGATGCGCGCGCTTAAGCATGTGTACGCATTTGCGCATCACGCACGTCAGTGTTTTTAAAGTGTTTCTGTTGACGTACGACGTGACAAATGTAAAATTTTCTTGAAATAGTAAATTTTGCCAACTAAAAATCAATGTAATAGAATCGAAAAACGACCCAAATATTTCGCGGAAGATTGAGTATTGTAGCATGACGTCATGGTAATGATAGGATAGGTTGGAATTTTAAGAATAAGATCAAATGAAATTTTTTTTTTCAATATATATTATTCAAATTCATGGACCTTAGAGACAAATTCAATAATAAAAAGTAATGGAATACACATTATTTATAATAAACTCGGGAAACTTATGTAACTTAAACTATAATAGAAAAAACTTGAAATTGCCAGGGAATTTTTTCCAGGATTTCAGTACACATGATTAAAGAAACTCTTGTTCTTAATTGAAACAATTTTTTCTTGGCTTAATTTTAAATTATATATTTTTATCACTAATTGAGATGAGTCTAAGCGCTGTGTAAAGATATCTTTATTTTGTGTCTGCAGTATTTCTGATAAGGAGGCTTATCAGACTTTGTTTTTGTGTACTTATTAGGTGCGAAGACAATTTTAATCAAGGCCTTAGCCTGTTTCTGCTTCGATTTGCGAATAAAATACAAGGTATGGCTTAAATTATATTTATTATTTTATAAATAGTTATTTCAAATCATTTTAATATTTTCATTTTCATCACAAAATTTTGATTTGTGGTTCTTTTATTACAGGGCCTATAAAATGTCTTCTGATAAATTGGATCAATTAGCTATCGAAAATTTTCGAGAATACTTAAGAATCCCGTCTGTACAACCTAATGTTAAATATGGTGAGTTATGATTTATATATTTGTTAATAATAATTTTTGAATAATTTTTTAATTTTTTGATAACTTTTAAAATTTTCTCGTCTTTTCAGATGATTTTGTGTTTTTTTTTAACAGACCAAAAACCTGTTTCTGGCGCTAATTATAATTTTTTGTGTTTTTTAAAAATAAAAATTGTTTCTAATACAAAAAATGCTACTTTATACTGATAATTAGATGTTTACATAAATTGTTTGAACAATTTATTAACGTTTTTAGCAATTTTCTCTTAAAATAGTGTTGGAAAGTCGCAGATTTTCCAAATTTTTCAACTTTTCAGTTAGAGCGAAAAATTATATTTAACAAAAATAATAATTGTTTAAACCATTTATTATTATTTACAAGAATATTCTATTAGAATAATGCTAAAGTTGCACTTTTTCTAGCATTTTCCTCTTTTTGCCCACTTTCCAATAAGAGTGAGGTAATAATTAATTCAAGAAACAAACATAATTGTTTAAACAATTTATTATTGTTTTGAATAATATTCTCTTTGAATAATGTTAGAAAGATGCGATAGAAATATTCAACATTTTGTCCACTTTTCACTCAGAGCGAGGTAAAAATTAATGAAATTTAACAAACATAATTAATTCAAGAAATTATTATTGTTTCTAACTATCTTCGTAATGCTAGATTGTTGCGGCTTTTTCTAAAATTTTCAACTTTTTGTTAACTTTTCATTTAGTGAAATAATAATTAATGCCAGTTAAGAAACATAGTTGTTGTTTCTGAAATTTTGAACTTTGCATTGGTTTTTTAATTATGAATAAATAATAAGTGAACAATAGAAAGAATAATTTTTCAAACAATTTCTTTCGTTTCTTGATTATATTTTTCATCTTTTTAAGAATGAAAATTTAATTACTTGGTTAAAATTTAAACTCTTATGTTAAAAATTAATTTTTTATTTGACAGTTCATCTCTTTGGTTGAAAAATTTTTTTCACTGCAAATTTAACTATTCCAGTTGAAACTTTATCTATTTTATTGGAAATTTGGTTTTTTGCTGTTGAAAATTTAGGTTTTTAACTGAATTTTTTTTTTTTTTTTTAGAAATGAATCTTCTTGGTTGAAAATTCAACTTTTTAATTTAAAATTGTACTAATCCAATTGAAGATTCATCAATTTAATTAAAAATTCATCCTTCTTGGTGAAAATTTTACTATTTCAATTGACGATTCATTTTAGTTGAGAATTTTTTAGTTTGGTTGATATTAAATTTTTTCAACTGAAAATTTAACTATTCCATTTTTGGTTGAAAATTGAGTTATTTTGTTGAAAGTTCGATTCCAGTTAAATATTCCATCATTCTTGTTAAAAATTCATCTCTTTGGTTGAACATTAATTTTTTTAAATAAAAATATAATTGCTTAATTTTTGGTTAAAAAATTATCCCTTTTAGCTGAGAATTCGTCTTTTTTGGTAGAAATTAATCTTCTTGGTTGAAAATTAATTTTTCTTTATAAAATTCAATTATTTAGTTCAAGATTCATAATGTTAGTTGAAAATTCATCAGTTTGGTTGAAAATTATTTTTTTAACTGAGAATTAATTTTTAATGAAAATGTAACTGACTATTCCAATTGCATATTCCATCATTTTAGTTGATAATTCATCACCTTGTTACAAAATTAAACTTTTTTTTTGAAATTTCGTTTTTTTTTTTGGTTTGGAATTATTATTTTTAACTTAAAATGTAACTATTCCAATGGAATATTCCATAATTTTATTTCATAATTCATCTCTTAGATTAAACATTAATTTTTTTATTTGAAAATTTAAATTTGTGTTTGGCAATTTATCTTTTTTTGTTGAAAATGATGTATTTCTTTTTAATTCATATTTTTTGGTAGAAATTAATCGTTTTGGTTGAAAATTCAACACTTTGGTTGAAAAATGATTTTGCTCTAACTGGAAATTGAAATCTTCCATTATTGGCTAAAAACTGAACATTTTTAGTTCAAAATTCAACTATTTGGTTGAAATTTTTTATTTGAGAATTCAATTATTTCGTTAAAAATTTATGTTTTTTGTTAAGAAATCGTCTTTTTTGGTAGAAAATTAATCTTCTTCTTTGAAAATTCATCTTTTTGTTTAAAAATTCAAGTATTTTAGTTATAAATATTCACCATTAGAGTTGAAAATTCATCTTTACGGTTTAAAATTTATCTGTTCCAGTTTGTTTTTGTTTTTTGGTGGTCAATTAATTTTTTAACTGAAAATTGAACTATTCCCTTTTTGGTTGGAAACTATCTTTTTTAGTTCAAAATCCAACTATTTAGTTGAAAATTATTATTTATATCGATGGTGCTAATATATTTAAGAATATTTTGAAATGGCTCCGTACTATGATTATATTAATATAAATATTAACTTTAATCAAATTAATTAATTAATTAATTTTAAAATCAAATTCTTTTTTGAAAATTATTAAATTAAAATATTATTTTTAATAAATTTAAAATTATTATAACTCCCGTGCAGAAATTTCAAAGTGGCCCTGGTCGGGGCCAGATCTGGCCCCAATCGGGTATCCCAGTTAGGGCCAGACTCGAAATGAAACGCCTAATCCAATCAGGGCCTGACTGGGATATCCATAAGGAAGGCCCGATCTGGCCCCTTCTAATTTTTATTTATAAGAATATTATTGAAATATAATTTACTTAATAAAAAAGTAAACAATTAATTAAGAATATTAAACATTATGTAAAAATTTTGAAAAATATTCTGAAGCTTGTCGTTAGATTCATATATTTTGTTGAAAATTGCACGGAGAAAAATGGATGTTTAAACGTAACATCTAGATCTTCAGGGTTAACATATTTTATGTTTAACTATAGGACAGCAATCTAGATGTTCAAAGTTAGGATCTGTAGATATTAAAAAGTGAGATGTTACTCTGAAACATCCAAAATGTTCAACCTGAAATATCCGAAATATTACATGTATGGTTATGTCAACTAACGGCTGTAAATATTTGAGGAATTTACTTATTTCTGAGCATTTAGGGAATTAATTGATAACTTATTTGTGAATTTAAAACTAAACTTGAATTTTCGTACATGAACGCGAAAAACAGATACAGGGTATGAAATGCCGATCAGATAATACATTCAGTCTAGCTGAGGTTATGTTTAATATTTTTAATTCAAAATAAAAAATAAAAACGCGGTAAGTAAGCTGAGAACAGATAATATGTAATATGCATTTAAAATTCTATCTATTTGAGGTAACTTAAACTCATATTTTATTATAAATTCACAAACATTTTGTCAAATCACGTGTCAAATGTTCAAAGGTCTTCGAGTCAATATAACCTCAAACTTAAGAACATTGTTCCGTCTTGTAGACAGGCAAAAATCGTTATACAATTTTAATTAAGGATAGCTAATTTTGATTCTTTGAAAATGTTCAAAAATTGTAATATTCCATAATTGTAAAATCGAAATTATATAGCCGTCAAATATAGTCGTGAAATTCGAATGCGCAATGCGCATGCGTTCAGGTGATTTTAACATCTGAATATGTTACAGTTTAACATAAAAATATGTTTACGCCTAACATCTCAAAAAGATAGTAGATGCTTGGCATGAATATCTGCATGTTAGGCGGAACAATCTTACCCTTTGAACATCTACATTTAAACATCCATTTTTCTCCGTGTGATCTTTTTTGATAGAACGTTAATCTTCTTGGTCCAAAAATTATCCTTTTTGGTTGAAAATGTCAGAATTTGGTTGAAAATTGGTATTTTTGCTCAAAGTTAATTTTTTATCCGAGTTTCTATCTGAAAATTTAACTATTCCATTTTTAGTTTATGAGATAAAAATTCGACTATTTGGTAGGAAATGTAAGAATTTTGTTGAAAAGTCGTCTTTTTGTGTATAAAATTAATCTTGTTTGTTGAAAATTTAACTAATTGGTTGAAAATTCAACGATTTGGTAGAAAATTCATATTTTTTGTTAAGAAGTCGTCTTTCTGGGTAGAAAATTATTCTTGTTTGTTGAAAGTTCAACATTTTGGTTGATAATTCAACTATCTTGTTAAAAATTCATATATTTTGTTGAAAAGTCATATCCTTGTGGGTATAAAATTATTTTTGTTTGTTGAAAGTTCAACTTTTTGGTTGATAATACAACTAGCTTGTTAAAAATTTATCTTTATTATTGAAAATAATCTTTTCTGTTGAAAATTTATTTATTTATTTCAAAGTCACTGTTTTCTATAATATTAGACTTTTCAGCTTGAAAACTTTACTCTTTTGTTGAAAAATCATCTTTCATTGTAGAAAAGTTAGCTTTTTTTGATGTAAATAAATTTTGTTGATCAAGAATCAACTGCTTTCTAAAAAATTTCTTCTTGAAAATTCTAATATTTGATTGAACTTTGATCTTTTTTGTTTTGAAAATTCGACAATTTGATTGAAAAATACTTTGGCACGTGGAGCAAAGTATAAAAAAGTGAGGTTATAATGACAAAAAGTTTTCGACGCTTTCTCGAAGTTCACTGTCGGAAATCTTAGAGAGCTGGATAATAATTCTAGTTTGATATGAACACCTCACCCCGGTCTAAAAACTTTGCGTAAATGATTAACGAGGTGAATTGAGAATTATTTAAAGCGATTTATCCACATGACTTTGCCGGTTTATCTGTTTACTGTTCGTCACTTTTGCAAACTTGTCTTCCTTTCCTCCTTTCGTTGCCAAATAATCGAACGGAAGACTAATCGAATACATTCGAGATTAGCGCGGCAAATTCAAATCTAAATAAGTATAAACTCTAAACAGATTTAAAAAATACCTACAATAATTAATACTAACTTGATAATTGTATATATATATTAACAAATTTAATGCGCCCGTAAACATACATTTTGAGACATTTTGTTCAAATGAATTAAAGCTTTTTTTAGTTTTTTCTCGTTACTTATATTCTTTGCATATGAGAAGTTAAATTTAACTAATTAACTTTAGGTTAGTCACTGGAATGAAAATTAGTTGAATATTTACTTATTAAGACAGGGAGTAATTTTAAATTTAATTAGTTCTAATTTTTAAACTAACTATGAATTAACAGAGGGTAGCCCGATGTGGCCCCGACCAGGACCACAACAGTAGCCATGATCAGGGCCGCGTTGGGCTAACCCGATCGGGGCCACGTCGGGAATCAGGATCAAATTGGGCAATTTCTCCATGGGCTCATTTTAAAATTTCTTATACTTGGAAAAAACTGGAATATTTGCTCATTTCTTTCCAAAACTTTTTTTCACTTTTAAAAGGAAGTTAAAAATTAAAATTTTTTTTTTCAAAACCTGAGTGTTTTTGCTCTTAATTTTCTATATTTAAAATTTTGAGAATATTTAAGATTCCCCTCTGTACAACCTAATGTTAAATACGGTGAGTTAGATTTTTCATATTTGTATATAATAATTTTTAGGTAATTTTTATAATTCTCTTGTCTTTTCAGAGGATTGTGTGGTTTTTATAAAAAAACAGGCCAAAAGCCTGGACCTCCCAGTAAGAGTTTTCGAAACAGTTCCTGGGAAACCAACAGTTGTTATCACATGGGAAGGTTTGGAACCCGAAAAACCTGCGATTTTACTAAACGGCCACATGGATGTTGTGCCTGTCTATCCTGTAAGTCTTAAAATATACATTTTAATTTTTTACTCTTTCTCGAAAAATAAAAATTCGGACCCATCATAGTTAAATAATTTTAAATTAGAGAAAATAATTTTAATTAAATAAATTCCGGTACAACTTGAAATCGTTCAAAATTTAAAAATGTACAAATTGGCTACCTTAAAAATCGAAAAGACAAAGTTTTAAATATTGAATGTTTGCGTTAGTAATAATATTGTTAAATTTTAAATGTTTAATGTCTAATTAAAAATTTCAACTATTTTTGGTTGAATATTAATTCTTTTTATTTAGAAAGTCTACTATTGTATTTTTGGGTCAGAATTGATCTCTTTTGGTTGAAAATTTAATTATTTTGTTGAAAATGCAACCGTTTTGTTGAACATTCGTCTTTTTGGATAAATAATTTCTCTTCTTGGATTGAAAAATTATCCTTTGGTGAAAAAGTCATCCTTGCTGGTTGCAAATTAGTTCTTTTTAATTGAAAAATCAACTTATATATTTTTGGTTAAAAATGCATCCCTTTTGATTGAAAATTTAATTATTTTGTTTAGAATTCAACAGCTTTGATGAACATTCGTCTTTTTGGATTGAAAATTCATCTTTTGGTAGAAAAGTCCAATTTTTTGGCGAGAATTCAACTTTTTGTTGATCATTCGTTTTTTTGGTTTGAAAATTACTGAATTTTTTATTGAATTTTTTTCTCTCTTTCCTGAATCAAATTCTTTCTTACTTGCAAATGTTTTTTTTTGTTGAATTCAACTGTTTTTATTTGAAATTAAAATATTTTTGGATAGAAGTAATTTCATCTCTTTTGGTTAAAAATGTAACTCTTTGGTTGAAAATTAATCTTTTTTGGTTCATGATGACTCTTTTATATGTTGCTTTGTAAATTTACAAGAATTATTAATTATTTGAACAATTTCCGTAAAAAATTTAGAGTTTGGTTATTTTTCAATGAATAGGCTCAATTTTTTACGAAATTAACTAAAAATATCTTTTCGATGACTTTTTTCTATAATTGTCTGCAAATTGCAAAGACTTATTGATTATTTAAACAATTTTCATAAACAAATGAAGAGTTTGGTCTTTTTTTAGAGAATAGGCTCAATTCGCTGCTGGAATCACCAAGATTGTATTTCCAATAACTCTTTATACGAGACTTTGCAAATTTACAATAATTATTAATTGTTTACACCATTTTCATGCACATATTCAGAGTTTGGCTATTTTTCAAGGAGTAGGCTGAATTTTAACAGAATTGAATAAGAATATATTTCAGATGCCTTTTTTCTGTATTGTTCTGAAAATTTACATGATTTATTAATTATTTGAACAATTTTCATTAAAAAATCAGAGTTTGGCTATTTTTCAATGAATAGGCTCAATTTTTTACAAAATGAACTAAAAATATCTTTCCGATTACTTTTTTCCATAATTGTCTGAAAATTTAAAAGATTTCTTAATTATTCAATCAATTTTCATGAACAAAATGAAGAGTTTGGCCATTTTTAAAAGAATAGACTCAATTCGTTTCTGGAATCAATAAAGAATGTATTTCCAATAACTTTCTTCTACGTTACTTTGCACATTCACAATCATTATTAATTATTTAAACAATTTTCATAAACATATTCAGAGTGTGGCTGTTTTTCAAGGAATAGGCACAATTTGTTTACGGAGTCAACCAAGAATATCTTTTCAATTACTCTTTTCTATGTTGCTTTGTAAATTTACAAGAATTATTAATTATTTAAACAATTTCAGTAAAAAATTACGAGTTTGGCCATTTTGCAACAAATGGGCTTGATTTGTTTACGTAACTACCAAGAATTTTTTTCCAATAAATCTTTTCTACGAGACTTTGCAAATTTACAATAATTATTAATTATTTAAACAATTTTCACAAACATATTCAGAGTTTGGCTATTTTTCAAGGAATAGGCACAATTTGTTCACGGAGTCAACTAAGAATATCTTTCCGACTACTCTTCTCCATGTTGCTTTGTAATTTATAAGAATTATTGATTATTTAAACCATTTCGATTGAAAAATTAAGATTTTTGCCATTTTTGAACGAATGGGCTCAGTTGGCTTACGGAATTACTAAGAATGTATTTCCAATAATTCTTTCTACGAAACTTTGCAAATTGACAATAATTATTAATTATTTAAACAATTTTTATAAACATATTCAAAGTTTGGCTATCTTCCAAGGAATAGGCACAATTTGTTCACGGAGTCAACTAAGAATATCTTTCCGACTACTCTTCTCCATGTTGTTGTGTAAATTTCCAAGAATTATTAATTATTTAAACAATTTCGTTTAAAAAATTAGGAATTTTGCCATGTTTTAACGAATTGGCTCAAGTTGTTTACGGAATTACCAAGAATGTATTTCCAATAACTCTTTCTACGAAACTTTGCAAATTTACAATAATTATTAATTATTTAAACAATTTTTATAAACATATTCAGAGTTTGGCTATTTTCCAAGGAATAGGCACAATTTGTTTACGGAGTCGACTAAGAATATCTTTCCGACTACTATTTTCTATGTTTCTTTGTAAATTTACAAGAATTATTATTTATTTAAACAATTTTTATTGGAAAAATTCAGAATTTGGCTTTTTTTCAATTAATAGACTCAACTTGTTACAAAATTAACTAAGGATATCTTTCTGATGACTTTTTCTATGATGCTTTGTAAATTTACAAGAATTATTAATTATTTAAACAATTCCCATAAGAAAATTCAGAGTTTGGCTATTTCGCAATGAATAGGCTCGATTTTTTACAAGATTAACTAAAAATGTCTTTCCAATGACTTTTTTATATAATTCTCTGCAAATTTCCATGATTTTTTATTCATTTAAACAATTTCCATACACAAATTAAGAGTTTGGCTATTTCTAAGAATAGGCTCAATTTGTTTCCAGACAATCACTCTTTTCTACGATACTTCGCACATTTACAATAATTATTAATTATTCAAACAATTTTCATAAACATTCAGAATTTGGCTGTTCTTCAAGGAATAGGCACAATTTGTTTACGGAGTCAATTAATAATATCTTTCCAATGACTCTTTTCTACGTTGCTTTGTAAATTTTCAAGTTTTATTAATTATTTAAACAATTTTATAAATAAATTAGGAATTTGGCTATTTTTCGATGAATAGGCTCATTTTTTTTACAAAATTAACTCAGGACATCTTTCCGATGACTTTTTTCTATAATGCTCTGCAAATTTCCAAGATTTATGAATTATTTAAACAATTTTCATAAACAAATGAGGAGTTTGGCTATTTTTTAAAGAATAAGCTCAATTTGTTTTCGGAATCAATGAAGAATGTATTTTCAATATCTCTTTTCTCCGATACTTTGCACATTTACAATAATTATTAATTATTTCAACAATTTGCATAAAGATATGCAGAGCTTGGCTATTTTTCAAGGAATAGGCACAATTTTTGTTACGGAATGAACTAAGAATGTTTTTCCAAATACTCTTTTCTACGTTGCTTTACAAATTTAAATTTTGGCTACTTGAGTGGACACCCTAAATAGAAATTACTTTCAATTTTTTTTTTTTTGCATGAAAAACATTTATTGATTGCATTTGAATACGATTTCAATTTTTATTCCAAATAATATACCAATTTTCTACGATACTTCGCACATTTACAATAATTATTAATTATTTAAACAATTTTCATAAACATTCAGAGTTTGGCTGTTCTTCAAGGAATAGGTACAATTTGTTTACGGAGTCAATTGATAATATCTTTTCGATGACTCTTTTCTACGTTGCTTTGTAAATTTACAAGAATTATTAATTATTTAAACAATTTCGATTTAAAAGTTCAGAGTTTGGCTGTTTTTCAAGGAATAGGCACAAATTGTTTACGGAGTTAACTAAGAATATCTTTCCGATGACTCTTTTCTATGTTGTTTTGTAAATTTCCTAAATTTTTAAATTATTTAAACAATTTTATAAACAAATGAGGAATTTGGCTATTTTTCAATGAATAGGCTCAATTTTTTACAAAATTAACTAAGGATATTTTTCCGATGACTTTTTTCTATAATTCTCTGCAAATTTCGAAGATTTATTTATTTTTTAAACAATTTTCATAAACAAATCAGGAGTTTGGCTATTTTTTAAAGAATAAGCTCAATTGGTTTTCGGAATCAATGAAGAACGGATTTTCAATATCTCTTTTCTACTATACTTTGCACATTTACAATAATTATTAATTATTTCAACAATTTGCATAAAGATATGCAGAGCTTGGCTATTTTTCAAGGAATAGGCACAATTTTTGTTACGGAATGAACTAAGAATGTTTTTCCAAATACTCTTTTCTACGTTGCTTTACAAATTTAAATTTTGCCTACTTGAGTGGACTCCCTAAATAGAAATTACTTTGAATTATTTATTTTTGCGTGAAAAACATTTATTGTTTAAATTTGAGTACGATTTCAATTTTTATTTCAAATAATACACTAATTTTTATTTTCAGAAACATTGATTGTTAGCACATAAATGTTAGGAATTTTGATATTTTATGAATCCATTTATATTGTTAGAAACTTCAAATTTTATGGAAATTCCAGGATCAGTGGAAATATCCTCCTTTTGCAGCCCATATGGACGAAAAAGGAGACATTTATGGTCGTGGATCTCAGGATATGAAAAACGTCAGCATTCAATATATCGAATCAATTCGTCGATTAAAATTAAATGGAATCCGATTGAAAAGGACAATTCACGTATCATTTGTCCCTGACGAAGAAATTGCTGGAAAATATGGCATGAAATCCTTCGCAGAATCTCAGGATTTCAAAAATTTAAATATTGGTTTTGCTTTGGATGAAGGATCACCTTATCCAATAGAACCAATTCTATTATTTTATGGAGAAAGAAGTAAATGGAATGTGTGGATTCGTTGTTCTGGTCAACCTGGCCATGGATCTATGATGTTTGAAAATACTTCTGGAGAAAAATTCTACAAAATCATCGATCGATTCATGAAATTCAGGGATTCAGAAAAAAATAAATTGCTGGATCCAAAAATTAAACCCGGAGACGTTACTTCTGTTAATTTAACTATGGTTCAGGTACATTAGGGTGGTTTTTATTTATACTTAGTAGATTTTTTTTAGAATTTCGCTGCTCTTTTCATTAATTTAACATACGAAAAAGCCAGCATTCATTTCTCCTCTAGTTTATAAAATCTTTAACGTCTTTTCAGACTAGATGGAGCTATAAATTAAAAAAAAAATTAATTAAATTTATTCAGAAAAAAGATCTTCTCCTTTCGCTTTGCTGGGATTCGAACGCCAGGTCAACTGATTGCCGGTCAGGTGCTCTACCACTAAGCTACTAGAGAGATCGGAAGAAGAATCCTTTTTCTGAAACACGCATTCTTTTGCAAAATATTATTTTTTAATACAAGTCAATTTTACTAGGAATCTGTATTATCATCGGAGATGGTAACGATCAATCAGAAGAGAAATCTTTTCACACACCGTGAAAATGGAAATCTACAATATCGATAAAAGTTATCTCCTCTGATACAAAAAATCTTTAACGTCTTTTCAGACTAGATGGAGCAATACATTACAAATTTTTTTAATTAAACTTATTCAGAAAAAAGATCTTCTCTTTTCTCTCCGCTGGGATTTGAACGCCAGGTCAATTGATTGCCGGTCAGGTGCTCTACCACTAAGCTACTAGAGAGATCGGAAGAAGAATCTTTTTTTCTGAAACACGCATTCTTTTGCAAAATATTATGTTTTAATACAAGTCAATTTTACTAGGAATCTGTATTATCATCGGAGATGGTAACGATCAATCAGAAGAGAAATCTTTTAACACACCGTGAAAATGGAAATCTACAATATCGATCAAAGTTATCTCCTCTAGTTCAGAAAATCTTTAACGTCTTTTCAGACTAGATGGAGCTATAAAGTCGATAAAATAAATAAATATAATATATTATAATAATATATATATATATATATATATATATGTGTTTATATTATTATTATTATCATTATTATATTATGCCTTTAGATTATGTGGTAAAATATTACATTAAACAACGCATTCTAGTAGACGTATTATGGATCTGGCGAAAACTCTACACGTTTTAAGAGCCTTAAGCCACTTTTATGGGTCCCCAAAGAAAACCCCATAAGAGAAAAATTTGAATTTTACGTAATATTGTGGCCTATTAGCGCTTTTTGAAAGTTTTTTTTTCTCATAAACTTATTTTTATTATTTATTTGTATTTGTATTATTTATTTATTTGTATTAGTATTAATCGCTAAAGTAAGATTACTCAGTCATTTTAAAACTGATTTTCAATTATTTAAACAATTTTAATTTGTTTGAGCATTTGTTTTTTCAGGTAAGTCGCGAAATGAACGTATTTTCTAGACTTTATGAGTACTTGAACCAATGATACAATAAAAAAATTTTATTACATAATTTTACAAGTATTTAAATAATAACTATTTGTTTAAGTATTTGGTTCTTTCTAAAAGAAGCAGGAGAAACATTTAATCTCACCAAATTTTTGACAGATTTCAATATTTTTAAGTATTAATTTGTTTTATAAGAATACTTGTAAATGTTTCAACAAATTTAAATTATTTAAAAAAATTTATTTTGCTTAAATATAATATAATGAAAATATATTTGTAAAATTATTTAAACAAATTATGTCATTGTTATAATCGATTAAAGAACTCATAACGTCTTGAAAATACATTAATTTCGCGACATACCTGAAAAAAGAAATTTTTCAACAAATTAAAATTGTTTAAACAATTGAAATTATTTTTGAAATGACAGGGCAATCTAACTTTACTGATTAATGATCATTTATGAAAAAAAATTCGAAAAGCATTAATAAACCTCAATATTACGTAAAGTTCCAATTTTTCACTTATGGGGTTTTCTTTGGGGACCCATAATCAAAATTTATTATTGATTCTTATTCTTTGACGAATTCTGAACAATATACTGAAATACGGAATTATTTTCAACATATTATCGCGTTTAAATATTAGATTTACAAAAAGCTGACTTTTTCCCATGTTAAATCAATGGGAAACTTCATGGTTTCACTTTTTCTCAAATTTTCATGTATATCGCCCGCACATTTGTTCAAATCCACAAAAAAATAAATGCGTAAAAAATGATATTTAGAGGTTCCGCAAGCCCCATTAAATTTAACACGTATTCCCCATAAGAAAAAAACACGTTTTTGTAAATTTGATTCAGAATCGTCAATATTAGGTGAATCGAGTTGAAACTCAACATTTCTCTTCATAATTAGCTACAAAATGAAAATGAATATTTTTTGTAAGTATCACCATAAGTTTTTTTCATAGGGTGCCAAAGAAACCCCATACGTGAAAAATGGGGGTTTTCGAGTTTTTGGCACTTACTGTAATTTTTTTGCTGTTTTCGAATACAAATTGTTTCTAATACATAAAATAATATTTTTTACTCATAACTGGATGTTTACATAAATTATTTAAACAATTTATTATTATTTATAATAATATTCTCTTATAGTAATGCTAAAAAGTTGCATTTTTTCTAAAATCTTCCACTTTTGGTCCACTTTTCAACTTGAGTGAGGTAATAATTAATTTGAGCCAACAAGCTTGATTGTTTAAAAATTTATTATTATTTATAATAATATTCTCTTAGAACAGTGCTAAAAATTGCACTTTTTTCTAAAATTTTCCACTTTCAGTTCACTTTTCAATTAGAGTGAGATAATTATTAATTCAAGTTAACAAAAATTATTGTTTAAACAATTTATATTTATTTATCTGATTATCAGTATAAAGTAGAATTTTATGTTTTGGAAACAATTTGTAGTTAAAAAAGAAACAGCAAAAAATTATAATTGGCGCCAAAACCTAGCAAAACCCAATTTTTCACTTACGGGTTTTAATGGAACCCTATAAAACAGACTTATGGGAGTGGAATCTCTAAATATCATTTTGAAAAACCGCATTCATTTTTTTTTATTCAAACAAAGCGGGCGATATACATAAAAATTCAGAACATTTCAAAAGATTTTATACAATTTTAAATATTCTTAAACATTTCTGGGGATTGGAAGGAATTCGAAAGGATTTCAAGAGATTAAAAAAATTTTAAGAGATTTCAACGAATTTTGTAGGATTTCCAAAGATTTCAAGATATTTCTAGTGAAACTTGGAAAATAATTTGAATGAAATTTCATGGAATTCCCAGGGATTCCAAAGATTTTAAGGGACTTCAAGGTTTAATTAGGAATTTCGCGATATTTAAAGATTTTATTGAAACTCCAAGGATTTTAAGGGATTTCACAAGATTTAAAGGATTTTAATAAATCTCCATGGATTTCAAAAATTTCTATGGATTTAAACTTTTTTTTATAGAACTTTAATGAAAAAGTTTAATAATCAATTTATATTCAAGGGATTTCAAATGATTTATCTTTTTTTAAATGAATTTTCACGTTTACCAAATATTTCAAGGGATTTTAGGTGTTTCTAAAGGATTTCCAAAGATATACAAAATTGCAAGAGATTTCAAAGAATTTCGTAAATTATTTTTATTTTTTAAAGTTTTTTTGTTGTAAAATTTTTTCAAGTTTTCAAGGGATTTCTAGTGAGCTTTGGACAATAAATGAAATGATATTTCAAGGGATTGCTACAGAAATTTACAAAATTTCAAAGAATTTTAAGGTAATTCAGGGGATTTTACAAGATTTAAAGATTTTAATAAAGCTCCAAGGATTTGAAAGATTTGTAGGGATTTTAAGGTATTTCAAGGAAATTCAAAAAATTTAAAGATTTTATTAAAGCTCCAGGGATTTCAAAATCTTTAAAATAATTGGAGGACCTATGAATCTTAATCTTCTCTCCTTGAATTCATGAAACACATAGAAATCCCTTGAAATGAAATTTAATTTATTCCTTAAATTATAAATCAACCCACTAGGTTGCGATATGGAATCAATAACATTTTTCTCATTCTTATTTTTTGAACTCATTCTTGAGTTTTATTTTTATTTAAATTTTGAGATAATTCAATTCCAAGATCTTTCATCTCAAAAGACTTTGTCAGAGCTTTTTTGAGTTCTAATATTTCGTTGTTGTTGTTTGATGTTCGGATTACATCATCGACATAAATTACACCAACTGTAACTTTCCCATTATCTTCATGAATGTTAACACAGGTAGCTGAGATGAGTGGTTTCATATTTAATTCTTTTAGCTTTAGGTACAGATTCTTATACCACTAGCGTCCCGATTATTTCAGTCCATAATAGCTTTTTGTAACAAGCATACTTTATTTTTATAATTTTCTTGAAAATTGACGTTGCTCTCTTCCAAAATTATTGTTAGTATTTCTGAGATTTCCATATAAATATTTTCTTCCAGGTTTTGTTCTTCATTAGAGCATCCAATTCAGCATACATAGCTTCTTTCCATTCATTGGCTACTGGTGCTTAAAATTCTTCTTTAGCTATTTTTGAATCTATATCTTGGATCAAACCGGCAAATTTTGCATCATCGAAAAATTCTTCATCGTTTTCAGATAGATCTATTTCTTCAGGCACAGCTTCATTAACTACATTTACTTCATCAGGATCAAGTTCTTCCCGCTCGATGGGGACCATGTGTGATTGCTTCCTTGGACGACCTTTTCTCCCTGTGTACATTTTTTTAGGACGTCGTCTATCAATTTTCATAGCTGGTACTTCAGGTTCAATTGGTAGATTTATCTCAGGAGGGAAATTCTCATCTTCATTTGATATATGCTGAGCTTGATTGTTTTTTTTTCTTGATTATCTTCTCCGTGATTATGTTCTCCAATTTCTGGATTATCTTGCTGTCGATCAATAAATACTTCAATTACATTCCTGCACTTGTCTCCTGCAGCGCTTGAATTTTTGTCTAGAAATATTTTCTTCATTGATCGCACCAAATCTTATCATCAATGAAACTTTTATCTTCTGTTTTCTTCAATTTCCGATTCCGTTGAATATCCTACAAAAATACATTTTATTGTTTTTAAATCCAATTTTTCTTTCTTTGTCTTATCTAGCATATATGCTGTGGAATCAAAAGTTTGAAAGTATTTTACAGTAGGTATTTTTCCTGTCCAAGTTTGACAATGAATTAATTACACCAGAGTCCCTCTATAGTAGTTCCCTCTATAAGAGACAAGGCGGTCCAAGGGGACGAGCGGAAGGCGTTTGTAAGGTCAGCGGAGTTGTGATGTTTACGGTTTGGCGCTATCAAAAGCCACAAGAAAGAAAGAGAAGAAGAACGGTTTGTTTGAGTCCCGAGATAGTACGAAGCGATAAAGGGTACCCCCGAGACGGCTACTATAGAGGGACTCTGGTGTATCAAACTTGGACAGGAAAAATACCTACTGTAGAATACTTTCATTGAGACTTCAAGATGGACATCTGTTTCTAATGTAAGCTGCAGTTAGGATAGCTGCTGCCCAAATATTCTTGGAAAGTCCTGATCTGAGAAGCATACATCGAGCCATTTCTACGAGTGTTCTATTACAGCGTTCAGCTACATCGTTTTGTTCAGGTGCATATTAAACTGTGAATTGATGTTGAATATCTTCTTCTTTTAAACATCTTCTAGTTTCTTAAATCGATATTCTTTTGCGATGTCTGATCTGACGATTTTGATATTCCTTTCAGTTTGATTTTTTACTTTATTTCGAGAGTTTAACAACTCGTGAAGTCTGGTGTACACCTTCGAAGTGACTGGCGTGAAGTCACTTGAATTCACATGAAGTCACTGAAATCAATTGAAGTCAGTGTACACTCCATCGGTCGAGTTGTGAACCCTTCGCTTTATTCTCAAATTTTTCAAAGATTTCACTTTTGTGTTTTAGGAAAACGACTTGACAAAAAATATTGCTTTATCATCAATGAAAGTTGCAAAATATTTTGAACCAATCAATGACTCTACTCGCATTGAACCTCAGATATATAAATCAAGAGTTGAGGTTTGTCGGACAAGCTCGTGAGTGCTCTGAGAATCTTTTCCCAATCACTCGTAATATTTTTGTTATTATTCACGAAAAAAAACTTGATGAACCGTTTTAGATTTTTCACATCGAGTTCGTCAATTCTTTCTCAAAGTTCGCAGATTATTTACGAAAATACATCAATATCCGATGAATTTTTCTCATATCCGAGACCTAACGACTAGTTCGTGACTTTCTTAAGGACACATTTTTTCCGTGTAAAGTAGTAAGGTTTTCAACATTTTTATATTATTTTTAAATTGTGCACAAGAAAAGGCACGTAAATATTCCTTAGAATCAAGTCGAGTCTGGTGATTCTGCAGTACGTTTGCTAATTTCTGCACACTATAAGTCTCGAAGATGTTTAATTTTTCTGAAAATACACGTTAGTTAACCTAACTTTTTTCAAGGACACTTTCCCAGTTCCCTTTGAAATAATCACTTATTATTTAATATTAAACTAAAACTTACTCATTTTAAAGAAACTAAACAGACACAAAAAATAATAACATGAGATGAGTGACCAAAATCACTCAACTTGCAATAAATTGAAGTGAGAATACACTTATTCACAAACGAACAATCGCGAGCAGAGCGAGAGTCACGGCGTCCTAGCAGTGCTCCCAATTTTGCTCCCCAACCGCACTACGCATGCGCCGCACCAGCAGCCTCATTGGATGTTGATCGCGCGCTTATTTGAAATGATTAAATATGCAAATCAATTTTTCACAATAAGTAATAATCATAAAGTATAACAAAATATTACCAATGATTTAAACTTTACATTGTTGAAGGAAGGTATTCCTTTCTTTGAATTTCAAATGAATAATTTATTTGTAAAAAGTAAAATTAAATAATTATTTCACCTTGCCATCTGAAAGACTATTTTGTGATCTGGAAATTAATTGTCATTATTTCCATCATGATGATTTATTATAAAAAATTGATTTACACATGTAATAGTTTCAAAAAAGCGCGCTATTTACAGCCAATGAGACTGCCGATGCAACGCATGCGCAATGTAGTTGGGGAGCCGGATTGGGAGCACTGCGTCCTAGCAGCAGCAGCTTCCAGGACGCATGCGCTTCACGAGAGACGCCATTTACTTTCAGCGGTATATTCAAAATTTGAGCTTAACGATTTCATAAAATTATATTGATTTTAATATTTCAATTCTCAAGAAAGCTGTTTTGCTTCCCTAAAATATTTTTTTCATTACTTACATGCTGTTACTAAAATATCTTCA
>CAKNYM010043358.1:21270-38817 GCA_932195095.1 Andricus curvator
TTCAAATTTTGTTTAATCATCAGGATACTATAGTATAAATTTGAATTTATATTTATCTAACTCCTTAACTGAATTACACTTCAAAAAGCACTGCTGTCTTTTGTTTTGAAAATAGAAAATGTCTGTGCCGTTTGAATTTAGAATATTATATTGTTAATACACAATTGTTATTAATATAACAGTATAAACTTAGAATATAAATTGAGAAAACATTAAACTTTCTTAATTAAAGCTCAAAAACTAGCGGAAAGTATTTAAAAATATTAAATTATGCTTCCCTAATAATTCATTGCTTACTAATTTGGATTTAGAGAGCATAAGAGTAATTAACCCCTCGAAGAAAATTTTATTTAAAAAAGATCTATCAATTAATAATGAATTTTATATGAAATCAAAATGTCTTGTTAATTTTAGGGTGGTCTACAAATCAATGTGATCCCACAAGAATTATCAGTTGGATTTGACATTCGAATCGCTCCTGATGTTGACCATCAAGAATTCGAAAATATGATTAAAAGTTGGTGCGATGAAGCTGGACAAAATGTGTCTTATACCATCTCGGAAAAAGAATCGCCCGTCGAAAATACAAAATTAGATGAGAGCAATATTTTTTGGGTTGCATTTAAGAAGGCGTGTGATGACTCCGATCTGAAATTGGAACCAATTATTAGTCCAGGTGGGACAGATGCTCGCCACGTGAGAAATGTAGGTTCATGTATTTATTTTATTTTATCTAAATATTTATCTCATTAATTAATAAAAAAATATATCTTTAGGCTGGAATTCCTGCTTTCGGATTTACACCGTCAAATAATACACCTTTACTTCTTCACGATAACAACGAGCATTTGAATAAAGATGTATTTTTAAAAGGAATCGATATATACATGAAAATTATACCGGCTGTCGCCAACGCTTAATTTTAGCAATAAAAAAACAAACAAAAAATTCTTATGTTTTTGTGAACCTTTTCTATTTTTAACTTTATTCTTTAGCAGCTTTATAAACAATTTTAAAACTGAATAATGAGCTTTTTAAAAGGTTACAACTTTAAAATAAAGGTTTATAAGAAACCTCATTTCCTCTCCGAGATAAAAAAAAAAGAGTTATTAGGATGTGGAATTGTCGAACCGCAAAGCTTGTTTGAAGTAAATAATAATTTAACGAGTGAGATAAAAATTGTATTATGGTAAATAATTTTCATTTTTATTCAAATTTATAATTAAATCAAGTGTATCATTTTGAAGAGCAGGGTATCTACCCTACCCTTAATTTTTTAACAAATTGTAATATAAAATTGAATAACAATGATTTTTCATTTGTAAAAGTAGCTTTATATTACTTTATTTAACTTTTTTGTTGAAAATTAGTTTTTTTTTGTTTGAAATGAATTTTGAATTATTAATTTCATTAATAATTTTAGATTCAACGAATCTATTTTTGGTTAAAAATTGATCTTTTTTAGTTGCAAATTCAAGTATCTGGTTGAAAATTCATGTATTTTTTTTAAAGTTCTTTCTTTTTTTTAGAAAATTAATCTTCATGTTTAAAAATTCCTCTTTTTGCTTGAAAATTCAACAGTTTTTTAGCATTTTTTTCTCTCTCTTGACTGAAAAATCTTTTTTAGTGGAAAATTCGTCTTTTTTGGTTGATTTCAACTGTTCTTGATTAAAAAATAAAATATTTTTGGGTTGAAATATCAACTACTACATTTTTCGTTCAGAATTAATCTTTTTTGGAATAAAAAATTAATTACTTGATTGAAAGTTAGACTCTTCTGTTATAAATTAATTTTGTTGGTTGAACCTTCATAACTTTAATTAAAAATTCATCTCTTCGGATGAAAAATAAGCTATTTTGTTGAAAATTCGTTTTTTCTGTGGCTGAAAATTAATTTTTTCTATTATAAATTGTACTATTCCATTTAAAACATTAACTATTTTGTTGGATGTTTTTTCTTTTTTTAATTGATTTTTGAACTGAAAATGAAACTATTCCAGTTAAATATTCCATTATTTTAGTTAAAAATTCATATCTTTGGTTGAACATTAATTTTTTTAACTAAAAAATTAACTATTCAATTTGTGGTTGAACAATTATATTTTTTAGTTGAAAATTCGTTTTTTTTTCGGTAGAAATTAATCTTCTTGGTTTGAAAATTAATCTTTTTGGTTGAAAATTCAATTATTCTAGTTAAAGATTCATAATTTTAGTTTGAAATTAATCTTTTTGGTTTAAAATTCAACTATTCCAGCTAAAAATTCAACATTTCGTTAAAAATTAATCATTTTGGTTGAAAATTTAATTTTTCTAGGTAAAGATTCATGATTTTAGTTGAAAATTCATCTCTTTGGATTTAAATTCAAATATTCCAATTGAATATTCATCATTTGAGTTGAACATTCATCTCGTTGGTTGAAAATTAATTTTTTTTAACTGAAAATTTAACTATTTGATTCTTGGTTAACAATCTATCTTTTTTAGTTGAAAATTCGTCTTTTTGGTAGAAATTACTCTTCTTGGTTGAAAATTGATCTTTTTTGTTAAAAATTCAACTATTCCAGTTAACGATTCATTATTTCAGCTTAAAATTGATCTTTTTTTGTTGAATATTCAACTATTTCAGTTGAAGATTCATTTTAGTTGAGAATTAATTAGTTTGATTGAAATTAAATTATTTTAATTGAAATTTTAACTTTTCCATTTTTGGTTGAAAACTGATCTTTTTTAATTTAAAATTAAACTATTTGGTTGAAAACTTAATTATTGTCTAGGAAATTTAACAATTTTTTGTTAAAAATTCTGCTTTTTGGCTTTAAAGTTAAACAATGTAGTAGATTTTTTCTTCTTTCTTGACTGAAAATATCTTCCTTGTGGAAAATTCAACTATTTTGTTGAAAATTCGTCTTTTCTTGAAAGTTGGTCTTTTTTGGTTAAATTTAACTTTTTTTTTTATTTTAAATTAAAATCTTTGTTTGAAGTATAAACTATTACATTTTTCGTTGAAAATTCATCTTTCTGGGTTAAATTCGACAGTTCATGATATAAAATAAAAATATTTTTTTGTTTGAAATATCAACTATTATAATTTTGTTGAGAATTAATCTTTTTTGCTTGAAAATTCAACTTATCAGTTGAACTTTTTTGTTAATAATCTATTTTTTTGTTCAAGATTCATTATTTTAGTAGAAAATTCGTCTCTGGTTCAAATTTTTTTTTTTTAAGATACATTTTTTAAGGGATTATTTAATAATTCGAGATAAAGATTCATCATTTTAATGAAGATTCATTTCTTCGGTGTAAAATTTAACTATTTTGTTGAAAATCTTTATTTCTTGATTGAAAATTAATTTTTTTAAGTGAAAATTTAAGTATTCAATTTTTGGTTGAAAATTGATCTTTTTTAATTAAAAATTCAACTATTTGGTTGAAAATTCATGCATTTGTTGAAAATGCGTCTTTTTGTAAAAAATTAATCTTTTGGTTAAAAATTTATCTCTTTCGGTTGAAAATTCATCTATTTTGGTAAAAAATTGAACTATTTGGTTAAAAATTTAGTTATTTTCTTGGAAATTGAACAGTTTTCGTTGTTTGAAAATTCAGCTTTTTTATGGCTTTAAAGTTAAATAATGTATCTGATTTTTTCTTCTTTGTTGACCGAAAAATCTTTCTTGATGTCAAATTCAACTATTTTGTTAAAAATTGGTATTTTTTGGTTGAATTCAACTGTTTTTTATTTAAAATAAAAATACTTTTAGTAGAAGTATCAACTATTACACTTTTCGTTGAGAATTGTTTTATTGAGAATTAATCTTTTTTGATTGAAAATTAAACTTTTTTGCTAATAATCTATTTTTTTCATGATTCATCAATTTAGTAGAAAATTAACCTCTGCTTGAAAACTCGTGTTTTTTTTAAAGTTTAAGACTCATTTCTTCGGTTGAAAACTTAATTACTTTTTGAATTTTTTTTTGGTGACAATTAATTGTTTAAAGGGAAAAATCAACTATTTCATTGAAAATTCATGTATTTGTTGAACATTCGCCTTTTTTTAAGAAAATTAATCTTCTTGGCTAAAAATGAATCTTTCTGTGTTAAAAATTCAACTATTTGGGTAGAAAATTGAACCATTTGGTTCAAAATTTAATTATTTTCTTAGAAATTCAACAATTTTCTTAACTCATTCTTTTGGTCGAAAATTCTGCTTTTTGGTTTTAAACTTGAGCAATGTAGTTAATTTTTTCTTCTTTCTTGACTGAAAAATCTTTCTTGGTGGAAAATTCGTCTTTTTGAATTGAAAATTCAATAATTTAGCTGAAAATGCAATATATTGACTTGAAATCTTATAAATTTTGTACCTAATATAATTTCATTGAAAATAATTGATTTCCCTATTGTTGCCCTATTTTCGTGAAAAATCACACTATTTCCCCTGGTCTGAGAGCATTTTGGAATGTGTGGTCTGAAATTAGAAAAAAGTTCCTGGATATTCAAATTTTCAAATTCAAATCTTCAAAACTAAACAATTTATAAGTCATGAGTGCACACCCTAAATCGAAATCTCTTAAAAATATTTCGGTTTAAAAAACATTTATTGACTAGAATTAAATACAATTTCAATTTTTATTGCAAATATTTCACTAATTTTTGTCAGAAAATTGATTATTAGCACTTATAAATATTAGTAATGTTGTTATTCTATGAATACATTTATTTTTTGACATAAATCATATTTATCATTAAAATTCTAGGATGAGTGGAAACATCCTCCTTTTGCAGCCCATATGGACGAAGAAGGAGACTTTTATGGTCGTGGATCTCAGAACATGAAAAATGCCAGCATTCAATATATCGAATCAATGCGGCGATTAAAATTGAGTGGAATTAAATGGAATTAAATTAATTAAATGGAAAATATGGCATGAAATCCTTCGCAAAATCTCAGGTTCAAAAAATTAAATTGGATCCAAAAATTAAACCTGGAGACGTTACGTCTGTTACTTTAACGATGGCCCAGATGTATATAAAATATTTCCCTAACTCAGAGAAAATTTAAATTTAAAAAATCTGAAAATTAATACTGAACTTTCATATTAAATCAAAATGTCGTATTAATTTTATTATGGTGTGCAAATTAATGTGATCCCACAGGAATTATCAGTTGGATTTGACATTCGAATCGCTCCTGATGTTGACCATCAAGAATTCGGAAACATGATAAACAGTTGGTGCGAAGAAGCAGGACAGAATGTGTCTTTTACAATTTTGGAAAAAGATACGCCTGTTGAAAATACAAAATTAGATGAGAGCAATATTTTTTGGGTTGCGTTTGAAAATGCCTGTTATGATTCCGATGTAAAGTTACACGGAGAGAAAAATCAGCGTTTGAAACGACGCTTATTCGTCGTTTGAAACTACGAGTCTTGATCGTCGTTCAAAACGACGAGAACTGTAGATTGAAACGACGAAATCGTCGTTCAAAACGACGATACGTATTGTCGTTTGAAACCACGACTCTCGTCGTTTCAAACGACGTGGATCGTGGCTTGAAACGATGATCGCGCTGCAACCAAAAACTGCACTGAAAAAAATAGTTGGTTGGGACAACTAATAAAGTAGTAGGGCGAACTACTTTAGTTTGTAAAATATGCCGCTGCTATTTAACTGGTTGGGGCTACTACTTTTATTCGCAAGATTGGTAGTAGTTGTCCTTACTACTTTACTTGTTGTCGCGACAACTTTCGATGGTACATACTATTTTCAGGTAGTAAGCCTGACCACTTTAATTAGTACGTCTTACTATTAAATTAGTTAGTCTTACAAATAATTTAGTTGATCTCACTACTTAAAGTAGTAATCCTTACTATTACAATTAGTAAGTTTTACTATTTAAAATAGTAGTCCTTACTATTTAAATTAGTATTCCTTACTATTAAAACTAGAAAATTTTACTATTAAAATTACTGGCTCGTGGACTATTGCGAAGTTAGTACTTCTCAATATTGAAATTATAGTAGATTTTACTATAATTTCCCAGTGGGCACAAAACCGTAGATATCCCAAGAACGTCCTTAGGACGTTCCTGGGACGTGCAATGTCAGTCCAATCAACATCTCTAAGACGTCCAATGTGCTAAAGATGTCCTAAGGACGTCTTAAAGACATAGGACGTTCTCAGGACATCTTTAGTACTGACATTAGACGTCTTAAGAGCAGCCCTAGGATGTCCAAAAGATATGTTTTAAAAGACGTCTCAGAGATGTCCCGAAGACGTATCTAGGACATTCTTAATTTTTTTGCCCACTGGGTTCTCTATAGTGGACACCAGAGCGTCCTCAGGACTTCATATAGAGACCAGATCCTGATAAGACGTCATGTCGAAATACAACTACATGCCCATTGGCATGTTAATGAAAAACCACTGTAATTTCGATACACAAGAACTCCAATATCAGGCCAGTTTCGGAGGTTGCCTCGCAGAGCCGTGGCACTAAATTCTTCGTTGGATGAATGGTGCGGGGTGGACACGCATTGTTGACACTGCTTCTTCGCTGAGAAACTGCGTGGGCCAGCAGTTCTAGGAACAACTAAATCAGTCTGCCTTATACTGGAGTTCCTGTGTATTTAAAAGCGCAGACTTGCAGCAGTAGTAAGTCTATTAGAAAATTTAGATCGATGCGATAATCTTCACGGTCTTCACTACTGCACCATGCACAAAAAGGTTAAGATGAAAATGGCGACGATCGAGAACATGACGCGATATTTCGGTGCGCATGCTGGCAGCACTGCTCAGGTTTCAGTTCTGCCAATGTCGCCAAGGAGGAAAACTTGTAACTGTTACTACTTTTATTTGTTGGAAAATAAATTGGTGGTAAATGTGACTACTTTATTTGTTGTCACTAGAATTGCTATCGCTACTAATATAACCTACGTAGGATTACTAAAGGCGACTTGTTGCCGCAGTAAACTGGCTAGTTACTTTTACCATCGAAGTGCTTGTCGCATCTAATACCATCTCTACTAATAAAGAGCTTCTTGTCACAACTAACCATTTTTTTCAGTGTGGAGGCGTCGCCTAATTCAGGAATGCAAGAGTTTCGTAGTTTCAAACGACGATCCATGTCGTTTCAAACGATGAAGCGATTCGTAGGATGAAACGACGATATTCGTCGTCTCAGACGACGATGAGTCGTCGTTTTGGACTACGATGCCCTTTCGTCGTTTCAAACGCTGATTTTTCTCTCCGTGTAGAAACAATTATTTGTTCAGCTGCGAAAGATGGTCGCCACGTGAGAAATGTAGGTTTATATTAATATTTTATTCTATATACATATGCTTTATTCTCATAAATGGCGCTGATGAATGGCGCTGTTGTCAAAATGCATCATTGCATGTATTCCTTCTTAAATATCGAGGAGTAGGAAGTTCTAGATGTAGTGGTATCAGCCTACGGAGATTGTGAATACTCTCATGATTTAAAAAGGCGTAATAATTTATATGTATATTCCTGTTTGTTTCTGTAGGGCTATTTTAAAATATAGAATAATTCTGTGACTTGTTTTCGTATTGGGTGTCCGCTTACAATTCTCATGTTGATTATCGATGATTGGCGTTTCTAGGATGAAGATTTTAGTTTCTCATGCATAGGAATGCATGATGAAGACGTAAGAATGATCCAGATATGTCGTTCAGCTTACAGTATTTTTAGGTGTAGGAGATTGAAAGTACAGTCGATTTGTACACAGAAAAAACTGGAGTTTCTATTAGAACCAATTTTTGGTTCCAAAGGAGCTGCAACAAAAAGGAACCTCTCTTGCTGAAAAGGAACACAAAATGATAAATGGTTTCCAAATGAACCCAAAGTATGGATTCAAATGGTTCTTATAGAGCCTTTTTGTCACTTCTGCCTTGACTCACTTACAAGATTTTACAAGTTAATGATGCACATTTGGCTTTATAATTCGAATTAAATAATATTGCACTAGGAAAAATTTAATGAAGAAACTAAAATCATAGACATTAAAAATTCTTGAAAGGAAGATATCGCAGATGAAATGTGACAGTTTTTAAGTTTATGTTGAAAATCCGATGTTTTCCACTGCGCATGCACAAGAAGCGTGGGACTATTTAAAATGATATAATATACACTTGCAATATTAGGTTAATATTAAATTTTTTCAAGAAGCTAGGTATTTCTATAATTCAATTCAATTTGTTTTAAAAAAGAATAAAGAAATCTATCGGATATGAAAGAACTAAAAAGGAACCCTCAATAAGAGTTCCTTTAGAGCCTAAGTTCTAAATGATCCCAAGTTTTACTTGAGCCGCAACATCACTGATCCCTCTGTTTTTTCTGTGTATCGTTAGCTTAGTGATTGCTTGATAGGTCTATAACTGGTGGCTGCCTTTTCGTGGTGTTAGTGCAGCGAAAGTTTATGCATAGTATTTAGGCTATTGCGTTCTTCCTTCTAAATCTTGAGCTTACAATTGCGTATTGGATTTTATAGAGGTTTTTAGAATATTTAAATATGATATTTCAACTTATTGGTTCATTAATTGAATATGAATATTTTATAATTATAATCCATTTGTTATGAATAATGATATTTATTGTAAGTAGCGCGGGACGTGACACCTCCCTCCCTTCAGTTTGAGCATGGGAATGCAATTGCCATGACCAAACTTGTTTTTTATTACAAATTTATCTAGGAACGCACGCTTTTGAGGAAGAGGGAAAGATTGAATTCTCTTTTTTTACTTTGTAATTTTTTAAAAATCTTTTCTTATTAATGGATTAATGATCCATCCGACTGCGGAACCAAGTCAAGATCTTAACTGTTAGGAAGTTAAACAACAACTGACGTTATCGCGAGGCACTGGTTCAAAATTTGCTCCAGCTCCACGGAAAACGTCCCAAAGGGAGAGGAAAAAGGAAACGTCACTTTCTCAGCTCATTTGTTTTAAAAATTAAATTTAAAAAAATTAAATACTCGATATTTTACCCTAATATGTATATAAAACCCTACATCCTAGTTGTTTGAGATTGCAGAAAGACTTTTAATGTATTTTATAATGCTCGAATTCTGAAATTATCTCGGTTGAGAACAAAGATGTCTTTAAGCAATGATTTTATAAAAACGCGAGTGTTGTATAGCTAAAAAGGGTTGCTAAATTCCTCAGCTACTCATTCACGAATTCATCCACGGTCAGTGAGGATAGCGCGAGAACTTTCGAATACGGCAATGAGTCGCTCAGCAAAAATCATTGCGACAGTAGACGCGCGTTTATTGGGAATGGGTCCTGCAACGTGAGGAGGTATCGGTTTCTATCTGGCGTGAGAGGAGGCCCCACAATACCTAGAGCCACTTTATCGAACGCATCCGCAGGCTGTGGCACGTTCGAATAAAGTCCTGGATGTCCCTCTTGATATCGGACCAGAGCAAACGGTTTCGTATGCGGCGATACGTCTTTGCCATTCCCTTGTGTCCTCCGACTAAGCTGCTGTGATACTCCCTAATAATCTCTCTTCGAAATTTAGGCGGTGGTATTTGAACTTCTCCGGAGCAGAGCGTGAAAGTACGCCCTTTCCGCCGAATTGTATTTCGAAGGATATTCGCCGGTATTTTGTCCAATCCGTCGTCTGTGCCGGAAATTCTCAGCGTTTTAGTGCCAAGCTGACTCAATGCAACCCTCAAACTTAGCAAGGAATAGAATGAATCCTAGAGGGTAGGTGGTTCGAAGTGGTTGTTTCGGGTCACGACGCTAAAAATTTCGGTGCTTCCAACCTTGAAAACGACCACCTGTCCTTTCTTGGCAATACTCTCGCGCAATCTGTCTGGGCCTACGTACTCTACATGAATAAGTGTACGCCCAATGGTCGTTGACAGAATGCAATCCGAGGCTATAAAATGGACGAAATTATCTGTGGCCATTGTTAGCGAGTCTCTAGTTGTTTGGATCGAGTCTGCTGGAGGTGGGTTGGAAACGGGTTTCTCACGGATGCGGGTGTTATCCGGGGGAGGCAAGGTTTCTTCCGTCGGAATTGTTTCGTACAGATCTAAGATCTTCGGTATCTTATTTGTACCTAAATTTACTGGCGGAAGGGTGCGATTCTGTACTGGTTGGATGAGCAGCGATTTCTCATGAGTTGACTAGATTGTTGGTTCTGTGATCGTGGCGTCTAGGCCTTCAGTGACCTAGATCACAATCTCATCATTTTCGTTTAAGGTTGCGTCACTCGTGTCCGCGTCGGAATTGAGGAGTCCGCGCACTTGGATGCAGGAACGTGTCTGACTGGACCCTCCTTTACTACTGGGGATCGTTCCGGCGGATTGGGGTGTAAGTGGTTATCTCCCTTACTTGGTCCGGCACGAGACTTTCGAGGTCGGCGAATGGGAGTTCTACCGGGTGAATCGCAATTTGATTCTTCGGAAAACAAGTTTCTGGAGGACTCTTTGCTCTGTGGCATTAAAAAATCGCTTTCATCTGGAGCCCTGATAAGACGCTTTTGAAAGATCTTTCGACGGGGTTTATTTTTAATGAGGTCGCAATGGTCACCCTTATCATCGGACGAGTAGGAGTAGGTTGGGAAGTGCTCGGTTGGCCGCCGACGTTGCTTCACCCGTTCTGCGATTCCCACATCCTCGCTTGGTACTGCTCTCAAAACTGACATTTCGGCCGCTTTTCGAAGTCTACCCCTTTTCCTTTTGGGTATGCCTACAATGGGTAAGGCCTTCGCACTTGGACTCTTCTCAACGGGGTTTCTCGAAAGCGCGTCCGCGTCCGCGTTCGAGTTAATTCTTCCCGGACGATACTGAACCGTACATCGAAATTCGAAAAGTCGTAGTTGCCAGAGCAGAAGGCATGACGATGTGTCGCGTGTGTTATGCAACCAGATCAGTGCTTGATGATCTATTACCATCGTAGACTTTTGTCCATACAAATAATAGCCAAAGTATTTGGTGAAAAATACGATTGCTAGACATTCTCTTTCCGTAGTATCATAATGGACTTTCGCTCGATTTAAGGTTCGGGAGGCGAATGCAACCGGCAGATCTTCGCCGATTTTACCTTGACTTAAAACCGCGCCAATTGCGATGTTTGAAACGCAGTTGTGAGGATGAAGGGCTTCGAAAAGTTCGGACTTTGTAGGATTGATTTCCCACAGAAGCACTCGCGCAAATCCTCGAAAGCTGCCTGCTGTTCCTTCTCGCAAGTAAATTTTTTCTGTTTTCTTATGAGATTTGTCAGAGGCTTGGATCTGGCTGCAATGTTGGGAATAAATCTCCGATAGTATCCAATCAGTCCCAAAAACTGTTTAACATTTACAACGTAACCCAGATATGCCACCTCCGTTGACAAAAATGTACACTTCTCGGGCTGTAGACGAAACCCTGCCTCCTCAAGACGTCTGAATAAGCGAAAGATTTTCTGATCATGCTCATCAAGTGTAGAGGCGTACACGACAATGTCGTCCATGTACACAAATAACTCTACCCCTTGTAATCCGACTAAAACGCGATTCATCAACCTTTGGAAGGTTGCTGGAGTGCCCTTTGGACCGAAAGGCATTCGATTGAATTCGTAATGGCTATTCTCTGTGAAAAACGCAGTATTGTGCTTGTCTATTGGGTCCATCGGAATTTCCCGGGAGTCAAGTCAAAAACCGAAAAGGACCGTGCGCCGCCGAGATGGTCCAAAATTTCATTTATATTTGTCAAGGAGTAGTCACCTCCTATCGTTTTCTCGTTAAGAGCACGATAGTCGATCACGAGACGCCATCTTTTGTTCCCATTTTCGTCCGGTTTTTTATCGACTGCCCAAAATGGGGAGCTATAAGGCGAGCTTGAAGGACCGATAACGTCGTTTTCCAAAAGTTTGAGTGAGACTAGTTCCGGGAAAACGGTCACCTTTGAGCAGAAAGAGGTGGAGAAATTTTTCGAAGTAGCTTTGCAAACACCGTTGCCTGTGTGTACCGAGTTTGTCGAATTTTATTTTTTGTTTAGTTTGGGCCAACCTTTTTTCAGGCACGAAATTTGGGGTTCATTCGCTAAGAAGAACGACGTCGAGGCAATCGGATTCTTCGTCAAAAACATCATACGGTGTTAGTTCCTGAGGAGGAACTTCCATTCTCACGTCTTTCTCGGTGAAATTTATCGCCATCGCGAAGCACTGTCCGTTATGCACAGATACCGCTGCGTGGCGGATATAAACACCTTCTGGCGAATCAATCAAAGCTAAATATCCCTCATCATTGTTTTTGGTTTGTGACGTCGATTGGAATTACCTGACGCGTCCGTGCCCTAATTAAATGAGTTCGCGCTTCCCTTTTTGGCAGAGGATCCATCGTGACAGTGGCAGCGCTACTTTGGGTCTTTTTCTTAAGCTGTGTTTCCTTAATAAATGGAATAGTTCGAATTGAATCGCTATCTAAGACTATCGTATCGTGGTTCCTCTGGCGTATTTCTCTCACTAAAAGCATATCATTAACGTGAATTTCGGTATTTGGATCCAGTGAAGACAGATCTATTAAGTTGACCTGAGACCCTGTATCCACCAAGAAACGCTCGTGGCCGTCCAAGAAATTCTGAGATTTCGCAACTGTTTCTGAGTAGGTCTGGAATTTAGAACTTGTTTCTGTGGGGAGGAGGCTTTCATGATTGTGTATTTCGCAATTACTGGTAACTCTCCCGTAGTCGTGCTCGACTGCAAGGTTTGTAGGCGAGCGCTTGTTAAGTTTAAATCGCTCGTATTGCCCACGGTCGCTACGCCAGGTTGCATCTAATATGTGGTAGGTTCGCTAGTCTGTTGTGCGTATTCAGGGACCGTAATATGGGACAGACTGAGGGGTGGGGGCAGTATAGAAGCTTCCTCTGTACAACAAATGATAATCAGGATATTCGTAAGCGATATAATAGTCTCACGGTGTTGCGTAAGCACCCTGATAGTCCGTATATGGGAAATAAAAATCTTGGTAATTGCGATATTCTGGCCAGTATTCGGGATTGTCGTATGTCATGTATGTTGCAACCTCGCGCTTGGCATAACGCGGGGTTGGAGGTTCGTAATTTGGTCGCGGGGGTGGTGGTTGACATTGTGTCGTGAATGGGCGATTCTTTTCGCTGGGACGCTGAGCGGACGGTGCTACTGTCAGTCGTAACGCGAAACGTCCACAGTTTGGTGCAAATGGCTGGTGCGAATCTTTCGAAAATTGATATTGTTGTGATGGAGGCAATTGATAACCGCGGTTGGGAACATTACTAAGTGGTCTTGCGAAAGACGAAGGGAACTGACCCTACGGAATCGACTTTCTGCCTCCGTATCGTTCCGCCAGAACGCGAGCTTCTTCGCGGCAACTTCAATCGCTGAATCTAGTGTTTTGGGACCACGTATAGCTACACGTAGCTCTAATTCTGCTTTTATACCCTCGCATAAGACTAATATTATATAAAGGAAACACATGCACTCTTTCGTTCGTTATTGAATCTTTTTGCATTCTCTAGGATCCTAAATAATAAAAAGAATGAAGGTACTTTGAATGCCACGCCCGGATGTAACAAAATAGATAAGAAGTGAGTGAATGTATAGAATTTTCATATTTAATTTTTTTCGTTTTCTTTGTTGATATTTCATGAGTTTATGTAAAGGTTACAAAATAAATTAATAATTCATTTGATTATTTCAAATTTCTTGCAATTAATATTTTACAAGAATACATTATGTATGAAAACAGATTAGAAAATGAGTAAGAAGTTGAGTGAGAGGTAAAGAGAAAGAGAGAGATTAATGGGGGTTGGGGGTTGGACGCAATTTGCAATGCTAGATACCCAGATAAAAATATGCAATCATGCCGCACGCACAATGCGCGCATCTCATGAGGGTTTATCGTCATAAAGTGTCTGCATTATGCGACGCATTTGTGGCCACATATGCGACGCATATCGTTCGCACGTGATGAGCGCATGCGCATGTGGATATTGACCGTATCGATATTTCAAACACGAAATACATGGCGCGAAATACAAATTTGCAATTTTAATTTTATATCTTTAATTTAACATACATATCTTACATTGTTATATTAAATATCAGATTTATAAAAGTTTTAAATGGTAATTAAAATTAAATATATTTATTAAATTAGGGTTCAATTTTTTAAATTTTGGATCGAAAAATGTTCCTTTTTTATTTTTTAATCAAGTATTGTTAATATTTATTTTGACGATGAGAAAGTTTTCCAAAATAAATGAGAATTAGACAAAATCATTAAAAAATTATAAAACAAAATTGTCTTTCTAAGCTTATTACTTGAAAAATCAATAAATTTGTTTCATAGTTTTTTAAAGCAAAGAATGTTTCAATATGAATAAACCTAACAAAAATTATAAAATACGAAATGGCTTAAATCATTAGCAAGCGTAAAAAATGAATTAATTTTTTAATTTGTTTTTCCTAGCCCTCATACATTTGAGAAAACTTTTTTTCTCACCAAACTAAATGTTGATACTTGATTAAAAAAATAAGAAAAGAATAATTTTTATCAAAAATTACAAACCAAAAGAATTGAATTAAATTTCTTAATAATTAAACAAAACGTTACGGCATACAATGGTGGCACTTTTCAGCAGATTTATTTATTCAGTAATTTTTGAAAACCAAAATCATTTTCAATGTTACATTAAATCACACTAATGTAACAATTTTTGCTCAAAGAGGACTGTTTGGAATATCAAAAAATAGACATTTCAACAAAAATCAGGCAACTTTGAAATTTTTAACTTTTTGTAAAAATTGTTGAAAAACATTCAAAAATAAAATAAGTAAATTCCATATTACATTATATGTAATTATATTACATTATGTGTCAGATTTCGATTGAAAATGATTTTTTATTTTGAAAAATTAATGTTTAGGGAATATTTGAAAAGATTTCAAAAATTTTAAAAATGTAATCTAGAAGATTTTAAGACAATTTTTTTAATTTTGCAGGATTTATTAAAAGTCCTAGGAAAAATTCGAATCATTTTACAAGAGTAGATTAAATTAAAATAATTAATAAAATTAAAAAATTTTAAACTTTAATTAAAAAAATTAAAAAGTGTTCCGCTTTGAGTATTTTAATTTGGAGTTCAGTTCTTATAACTTTAAATGAAAAAAAGTTTATCTTAGAGAGTTCGAATCTTTAAATTTATGGTTTTCAAATAATTTTCTATCAGAAATTTTAGGTGTTATCGTAGTTGAGTTTTATCTAAGAGATAAGTTAAAAAATTGTGACAGTTTATCAATTGCGTTTATTTGATTTTTTATACCAATACCATTTATAACGTTCTGGAAAAAGTGTCAATAAAAACAAGGGAAATTTTTTAGAACTTTTTTTAGTTTGAATATTTTAGAAGTATTTCTACTTTAAATTTATTCATTTTTTATTTGAAATCATGAAAATTATATGTATATTTATTTTAAAAAGCCAACAATGTGTATAAGATAAGAAAAATATTTCTTATCTGGGAGATAAGTTGTGAAAATATATTCTCAATAAATAAGCGTTGGTATTTCATTACGATTAATTAACTGAATCAATTGCTGGTCATCATATCTTCAGGAAAAATGTCACCTAAGAAAACTGGAATTTTTATTTGGTTCCTGATTATTAAGGTGTTTATAATCTCTAACGTGCAGGTATTATTTCTAATATTATTTAATTTGTCCATTTCATGAAAAAAGGATTTATAAAACAGTATATTAATGAAAAAATGTTTAGTGTTCTCAGTCTCAATTGGACGATTTAGCCTTGAAAAATTTTCGGGAATATCTTCGGATCCCTTCAGTTCATCCAAATGTTAATTATGGTAAGTATTTCCTCTAAATGAAATTATAATAATTTAATTAAAATTCGAATAATCCAAAATTAATGTGGAATTTTACCGTTCTTTTTACATTTTTTCTATATTTAAAAATCAAAATAAAAGAATTTCCATCATCAAAAATATTAAATAAACATTTGTTACAGATAAATGTGTGATTTTCCTGAGAAAGCAGGCTCAATCCTTAAATCTTACAATCAAAATTTTCGAAGTTCGTCCCAAAAAACCAGTCGTGGTTATTACTTGGGAAGGAACAGAACCCGAAAAACCTTCTATTTTATTAAATGCTCACATGGACGTCGTACCGGTCTTTCTCGTAAGTTCTCAAAAACCGATTTTAATTTTAAAATAAAATCCGAAGTTCTGAAAATAGACCATTTTATTCAAGAATATCAACCGTAATATTTGAGTTTAAAGTTAAAATTATCGGAAAACTGCAAAAGTATGAAATATTGAGGGCCCGGATAAAGTAACCGCTTTTAAAGTTTTATTCAGGGTCCCTCAATTTTTTATTCTTTCAAGATCGAACATTTAATATTTTCAAATTTTTGATTTGAGGCCGTTCAAAATTTAAATCACACTGACATATATTTTGTTATTTTGTTTTTTTCTGGTAGAAAATAACTCTTCTTGATTGCAAATTCAACTACTTTTTTGAAAGTTGAACTAATTTGTTAAACATTCATTTTATTATTTGAAGATCCATCTCCGTGGTTGAAAATTATTTTTTTTCGGTTGAAAATCAATTTTCTTTAACTGAAAATTCAACTATTCAATTTTTGGTTTAAAATTGATCGTTTTTAGTCTTAAATTCAAATATCTGGCTTAAACATTCAACTGCTTTGTTGAAAAGTCTATTATTTTCGTAGAAACTTCAACTATTTGGTTGAAAATTCAACTGTTTTCTAGATAATTCTTCTTTTTGGTTTGACAATTCGAAAATTTGGTGAATATTTTTTTCCCTCTTGACTGAAAAATCTTTTCTGGCTGAACCCTCAACTCTTTTGTTAAAAATTCCTCTTTTTGGTTAGAAAATTCATCTCGTTTGGTAGAAAATTTATCTTTTCCGGTTAAAATTGCAACTGTTTGGAAAAAAATTCATCTGTTGTGGTTGAGGATTCAACTATTTTGTAAAAAAGTTGTCTTTTTTGGAATAATAGAACCTTTAAGTTAAAGAACCAAAAATAAAAAATTCAACTGTTTTTGATTCGAAATAAAAATATTTTTGGGTTGAAGTATCAATTCTTTTTGTAGAATTCGTCTTTTAGACGAATCTTACAATCATTTTTTGATTGGAAATTGAACTATACTTGATTGAAAGTTGAACTTTATTGTTAAAAAATTATTTTTTTGTTGAAGGTTCATAATTTTAGTTGAAAGTTCAACTAGTTTTTCAAAAAATTTAATTACTTTGTTGAAAATTTAACTTTTGGATTGAAAATTCAACTATTTGGTTGAAAATTTCATTATTTTCTTGAAAATTCAACTATTTTGTTATAAGGTCATCCTTTTTTGTGTGAAAATTCAACTGCTTTGTTGACGATCCGTCTTTTTGGATTGAAAATTCATATTTTTTTGTATTAAAAAGTTCTTGATTGAAGATTTATCTTTCTTGTTTGAAAATTCAAATGTCTTCTAAAAAATTCGTCCTTTTGGCTTGAAAATTGGATTATTTGGACAAAAAT
>CAKNYM010043358.1:38827-76275 GCA_932195095.1 Andricus curvator
TTGGTTGAAAATTCAACTGTCTTCTGAAAAATTCGTCCTTTTGGCTTAAAAGTTGGATTATTTGGTCAAAAATTCAACTATTTTGTTCAAAATTTAATTATTTGGATGAAAAATCAACTATTTTTCGAAAAATTAATTATTTTCTTAAAAATTCATCTTTTTATTCGATAATTCAACTATTTTAATGAAATTTGAATTATTTTGTTGACAATTCAACTATTTTGTTAAAAAATCATATTTTTTGATGGTTAATTCAATCGCTTTTTTGGTAATTCATCTTTTTGGATTGAAAATTCATATTTTTTTGTATTAAAAAGTTCTTGATTGAAGATTTATCTTTCTCGGTTGAAATTTCAACTGTCTTGTAAAAAATTCGTCCTTTTGGCTTGAAAATTGGATTATTTGGTCAAAAATGCAACTATTTTGTTCAAAATTTAATTATTTGGATGAAAAATCAACTATTTTTTGAAAACTTAGTTATTTTATTAAAAATTCATCTTTTTCGTTCAATAATTTAACTATATTATTTTGTTCAAAATTCATCGTCTCTGGTAAAAAAGTTCTTGGTTGAAAATTCCTCTTTCTTGGTTGAAAACTCAACTGTTTTCTAAAAAAGTCGGCTTTTTGGCTTGAAGGTTCTATTATTTGGTCTAAAATTCAACTATCTGGTTAAAAATTAATTTATTTTTCTCAAAATTCAATCCTTTTCTTGAAAATTCAACTATGTTGTTAAAAATTCATCTTTTTTGTTCGAAAATTCAACTGCTTTGTTGAAAATTCGTCTTTTTGGATTGGTAACTTATATTTTTGTATAGAAAAGTTTTAGGTTGAAAAGTCATTTTCCTTTGTTGAAAATTCAACTGTCTTTCGAAAAATTCGTCTTTTTGGGTTGAATGTTCGATTATTAGTCGAAAATTCAACTATTTTAATGATAATTTAATTCTGTTCTTTACAATTCAACTATTTTGTTAAAAAATCATATTTTTTGTTCGATAATTTAATTCCTTTTTTAACCATTCACCTTTTCGCATTGAAAATTCATGGTTATTCGTAGAAAAGTTTTTGGCTAAAAATTCCTCTCTTTTGGTTGAAAATTCAACAATCTTCTGAAAAATGTAACTTTTGGCTTGAAGTTTCAACTGTTTGGTTAAAAATACCACTTTTTTTGGTTGAAGTTAATTGTTTTTTGTTTGAAAATTCAACCATGATGATTCCTCCGAATCGTCGTTATTCAGTTCAATTTTAAACAAATGGTATATTTAGCATTTATATAGGAATTTTTCTTTGCAAAAATAATCGACTTCAAAGTATAAATAAGTCGCGGGCATACCCGGGGTAATTGTTAATTGGAAAATAATATAATTATATATATAATAATAATATAATAATATAATAAAATAATAATCTCTTTTTATTGAAAACTCTTTTCTTGAAAATTCTTCTCTTTTGGTACACTTTCCAACTATTAGAAGAATTATGAAGTCTGTTAAAATATTTTTTTTTATGTTTTCTGTTTTGTGTTAGTCTTTTATCAAATAGTTAGTTAGTTAGTTTTAATGCGGGTGGGAAGCCCATGGAGAGCTCCCCTGGCGCTCAAGCTATAAAGCCTATTGTGCCACACCCTTACTTATTCACTCTCAGCAGTCGAATCCAGACCTCTTGACGAAGCCCAGTATGTCGACCACTGATCGTGTTGCAATTTCCTCTGTGTCCATAAAATGGGCCCCGAGGATCTGTTGCCTCAGCCTAGCTAATGCCGGGCACTGGCATAATACATGCAGGGATGTTTCGTCATCCCTGCCACATTTCCTGCACTCTGTCGTGGGGTTATACCCCATTTTGTGCATATGATAGTTCAAGTGGTTGTGCCCTGTTAGGGTCCGTACCACTGTCCTTACATCTTTCTTGGGTAAACCCAGGATTTCCCTAGCTCTGCCCATCCTATAGGTATACCCCAGGATGGATTTCGCCTGACGGCAACCCTGGGTTTGTTCCCAGCATTTCCGGTGTTTTGTTCGGATCCAGCTCTTAATGGCCATCCCGACACAGCAAGACGCTATTCCCAGTACCGGTTCCGGTCCTATGAATTCGCTCGCTGCACCGCGTTTCGCCAACTGGTCCGCCTTTTCGTTGCCCTTGATCCCTGTGTGACCAGGGACCCATATGAGAGCCACTTTGTTTTTTTCTGCAAGTTGGTTTAATGCTTTTTTGCATTCCCAAACCAGTTCTGATGTTATGTCTGGTTTCCCTATTGCAGTTAGTGTCGCTTGGCTGTCCGAACAGATCGTAATCTGTTTGCCAGCAGCGTTTTGCTCTATTAGTATTTCAGCACAGCGAAGGACGGCCAGGACCTCCGCCTGGAAGACAGTAGCGTGTCGCCCAAGTGTGATCCCTATACCTTTCCCTCTCTTGCTGTCATAAATTCCTGCTCCTGACCCTCCCTCTCCCTTGGAGCCATCTGTATACCAAATTTCCCCCTGGAGTAGTGGGTTACCATTAGCTTTCCACAGATCCCTGCTTGGGATGCAGACGCGGAAAGCTTTGGCGAAGTTGAAGCGTTTTGTTATTTTATCTTGCCTCATCTGTAGAATCGGCAGTGCGCTGATGTCACTCGGGAGTCTAGTGTGTCTAGTCCCCGGAGTCCATCTATTTGCTCTTGCCAGACGGCCCATCGCGTGTGCCGCTCTAGCGGTTATCGCCACATGTAGGGGTTCCTCACAGAGCATGAATCCTATCGCCGCTGTGGGCGCAGTCCTCATTGCTCCAGTCACGCCCCTAAATGCTAGCGTTTGTAATCTTCGCAGCCTGTCCTGCGTTGTTTTAAGTTCCACCCGTGGCCACCAGACCACGGCCGCATGTAGGAGCCTGGGTTTTAAGACAGCAGAGTAGAGCCAAGCAAGCATTTTAGGCCCTAGCCCCCACGTCAACCCAAATGCTCTCCTGCACATCCAAAAAGTCATGACAAATTTCCTGCATTGGGTCTCCAGGTGCTTTGCCCAGCTCAGCTTGCCATCTAGGATTACTCCCAGATATTTAACCGAGTCTGAACAAGTCAGCTTCCCACCACAGAATACAGGAGCGTCAACTTTCGGAACTTTATAATTTCTCGTGAAAATGACCAGATTGGTCTTTTCCGGATTTACCGAGAGCCCTGAGCTATCGCACCAGAGCTCTACGATGCGCAGCGCCGACCTTATAAGACCCATCAGCGTATCCAGATGAGCCCCCCTGACTAGGATTACAAAGTCATCCGCGTATCCCTGAGTATAGTACCCCTCATTATTTAGCCTTCGAAGAAGGCCGTCCACTACAATGCACCACAGGAGGGGCGACAGGACACCCCCCTGTGGGCAACCCCGCGGAGCTATCCCCCTTACTAGGCCTTCACCCCATCTGGTTTCAAGTCTTCTTCGATGCAGCATGCTTCCTATCCAGCAAACTAGCTGGTCCGGCACACCACATCTCAAAGCTTCTCGACAGATGACTTCTGGAGGAGTATTGCTGAAAGCACCCTCTATATCCAAGAAAGCGCCCACAGCGTACCCCTTTTGTTCCAACTGCTGCTCCAATTTTGTCACAACAGCATGAAGCGCAGTTTCTACCGAGCAGCCTGCCTGGAAAGCATGCTGCCCTTTATGTAGCGGGGAGGCCAAGAGCACCTCATCCCTAATGTATCTCTCGACCAGCTTCTCCAGCGTCTTCAAGATAAAAGACGTTAGGCTGATCGGTCGGAAATCTTTGGCAGCAGTGTAACCCTCCCTCCCAGGTTTAGGTATGAAGGCCACTCTGCCATCCTTCCATGCCGATGGCACGTGTTTAAGGGCTATACTTGCCCTAAATAATTTTGTCAGAGGAGGGACGACTACATCCATGCCTTTTTGTAAAAGCACTGGATAAATGCCATCCGCTCCTGGTGATTTAAAGGGACAGAATGACCCTACGGCCCATTCCACCTTTTTGTAATCAACGACCTTAGCAGCGAAATTCCAGTCGGCCCTTTCCACACCTTGGCCCCGGCCTTCCTCCTCTTGGTCGGTTCGGATTCGCTGAAAACCCGGGAAGTGAACTTCCATCAGGTGATCCAGCGTTGCTTCTTCATCTTCGGCAAACTCACCATTATCGAGCCTTATGAGCCCGAGGCGAGCTTCCGGATTTTTCGCCAGGATCTTGTGGAGCCTCGCTGTTTCCGGAATGTTTTTCGATTCCTCGCAGAAGCCCCTCCAATCTTCCTGCTTATACTTCCTTATGTTTTTATTGTATTCACACTGGGCCGTCTTATAGATGTCCCAGTCCGAAGGCAATTTAGTTCTATTTGCCCTATTGCACAACATTCTTGTCTTTTTACGGAGTTTCTCCAGGTGGGTGTTCCACCATTCTGCTCCCTTCCTAGACTTAATTGTGCTTGTAGGGCAATTGTTCTCATATGATGTTGTCAGAGCCCTTCGCAGAAAATCTGCGGCGTGCTCCAACTCATCAATGGTACCATAGCTTGTGGGAAATTCCGCAAGCCTCCCTTTGAGTTCCTCTTTATATGAGTCCCAAAGTGTATTTCTGGGGTTTCTGATATTAGAAACCACTGGTTTACCTAGGGTTAATCGAAACACAATGTGTTTGTAGTCCGAAAGAGAATCCTCATCGGAAACTCTCCAATCCACTACCCTGCTCCTCAGTGCACCTGAACATAGAGTCAAATCGAGAACCTCACTCCTGTTTTTAGTCTGGAATGTGGGAGTATCACCCCGATTCAGAATCTCCAGCTCTGTGCCCGCTATGTATTCAATTAAATCTCTACCTCTGTCATTGATGTTTGTGCTTCCCCACACCGTGTGGTGAGAGTTTGCATCACAGCCCAACAGCAGAGGGATCTTGTTCTCTTGACAATACCGAATTAGAGCCTCCACCTCTCTGGGAGGCGGGGGTCCCTCGGCGTCGCCAGGGAAATAAGCCGAGGCAATAAATACCTCTAGCCTCTCTCCATTACTGCCCCTGAGTCTCACCTTAATAACGGTGAGATCTCTAGAGCAGAATTTAGGCACCAAGATCGCATCCATACCCTTGACGGCTATGCATGCCCTTGGCGTTTTTTCGCGTGGCCCCTTATATATGGAGCCACATCCTGACAAGCCACAAATCCTTTCCCTGTATAACCAGGGTTCTTGGATTAGGGCGAGCCCTGTCTGCACCACAGACATGCGTCTGGCTAAAACCGCCGAGGCGCCTTTGCTGTGGTGCAAATTAATCTGCGTAATGGAGATTCCCGTCTCAGCCATTGAAAGGCTAATTCGGGGCACCTCCGGACGCTTCTGGGACCCCTGAGGATCCCAGTTGGGTCACCCGGAAGGTAACCCTACTCGCCCCTAGATAGGGACGATAATCTAGAGCCGCAAGGGCTCTGATTGAAGATTCGGGAAGACCAACGACTAGAATCCAGCCTCTCCCCTTCGGCCTGGATCCCTGCCTGTCGGAAAACACCTTCCACGAATCAGTTCGTAGCGACGGGTTCTGAAAACTCAGGCGCCCCAGAACGGTCGCCGGACTCTCGGGATTACCGGGAATCAGTACGGTCGCTCTGCGGTACCTTTGCAGACACTCCGTCCCCTTGACTTCCAAGTTCAGACCTTCTCTAAGCCTGAACATTGCCATGTTATACATTAGTTACGTGAACCAGCCAGTCCTGAGATCGATATTTTTTGTCCCATATTTAAAAATAAAAGTTAAAATAGAGCGGAAAAAATTTGGGAAAATATTAATCAATATAAAAGGACAGTGTGTGGTAAAGCATAGAGTTGGGGAAGAAAAAAAAGTTATTATTGGAATAACAAATATCGACCGGCAATCAAGCGATCTGCATTATCAACAGTGCTGACACCATGGATATATCAAATATAAATTTGTTTATTTGCACCAAACCAGCAAATATTATCAAGTGTAATTTTTGCAACCGATGTTTGCATCATTTTCCTCAAGACATGTGAGCCAGAACCTCAAAAATGTTTCATTGGGAACATTGAAAATTGCTTACAGAGTTCTACAGCACGGTCGGTATTTTTGTGAATTTCCTTATTCATTACATTTTTTTCTTCAACATTTCGAGCTAAATGTTGTACACAAACGCAGATTACAGTTTCCTGACGCTTTCCCCAAAGTTTCAACTCGATATCTCATTTTGTGTGGACATGGTTTTAATTTCTTCGAAAAATATTTTCTTTTTCAATTTCATTCCAAATTTTGTATACAAACGTACACTATTGTTTCCTGAGGCTTTCCCAAAAATTTCAACTCGATATCTCATTCGGTGTGAACGTGAGTTGTTGCAAAAAAAATTATCGATAATTTAGGTCACGTGACTCATGTATAACATGGCCTTAAAGGGCTATAATGAATTTCAAATTTTATCAGAATCAATGGAAATATCCACCCTTCGCAGCCCATATAGACGAAAAAGGAAACATTTATGCCCGAGGAAGTCAAGATACCAAAAGTGTCAGCATTCAATACATAGAAGCAATCCGTCGACTAAAATTGAATGGAATTCGATTGAAAAGGACAATTCACATCTCATTCGTACCAGATGAAGAAATTGGTGGAAAAGATGGAATGGGAGCTTTCGTAGCAACTCAAGATTTCAAAAATTTAAATATTGGTTTTGGACTAGACGAGGGTCGTGCTACTCCGGATGATAAATTTTTGGTGACTTATGGAGAAAGAACAATATTTCAATTATGGGTGAATTGTACCGGCAAACCTGGTCATGGTTCAACATTATTTGACAACACTGCTGGTGAAAAATTACGAATTGTCATCGACCGATTCATGGATTTTAGAGCTTCAGAAAAGGCAAAATTAGAAGATCCAAAAGTACAGCCGGGAGAAGTTACTTCAGTAAATTTGGACATGATTCGAGTAAGAATTGTGATTTTATAAGAAAATTTTTAATCGAAATTCAGGACAATTAAAAGAAAGATATTTTTTTGTATTTTGATAATATAATAATATTATGAATCTACCATTAATTATTTTTTTGATGGCTTAGTTTCAAGATTATAATTTTACAATGCTTCAATTTATAAACGATACTCACTTAGAGTTCTTAAATGATCAAGAATTTATGTCGAACAAATGCTGTCGAGAATATGCTCAGCATTTAAGCTCGAACAGAGCATTCATAGAGCATCAAAGAGAATTTAAAGCATTTATTGTTTAAAAAAATATATATCATAATTAATTATGGCAACGGCCATACCACGCTGGAAACACCAGTTCCCGTTAGATCACTGAAGTTAAGCAGTGTTGGGCGCGGTTAGTACTTGGATGGGTGACCGTCTGATACTACTGCGTTGCTGTTGGCGGTGGTGGGTGTGGTGAGCCCACACTTGTAGTTATTTACTACAAGAAATTATCCACCTAGAAACACTACCCGAATCGGGTAGTGTCACGCTTACCCCTTGAGGCTCGCCGAAAGGGAAATGGCTTAATGGTATATAATACATATAGTTTTACAAAAACATTCTAGAGGGAAATAAACATATACTTTTTTTAAATTACAGAGTTGTTACAGGTCAGATAATTCCAGAAAGTCAGGGAATCCCGTGCAGAAATTTCAAAGTGGCCCTGGTCGGGGCCAGATCTGACCCCAATCGGGTATCCCAGTTAGGGCCAGACTCGAAATGAAACGCCTAATCCAATCAGGGCCTGACTGGGGTATCCATAAGGAAGGCCCGATCTGGCCCCTTCTAATTTTTATTTATAAGAATATTATTGAAATATAATTTACTTAATAAAAAAGTAAACAATTAAATAAGAATATTAAACATTATGTAACAATTTTGAAAAATATTCTGAAGCTTGTCGTTAGATTCATATATTTTGTTGAAAATTGATCTTTTTTGATAGAACGTTAATCTTCTTGGTCGAAAAATTATCCTTTTTGGTTAAAAATGTAAGAATTTTGTTGAAAATTGGTATTTTTGCTCAAAGTTAATTTTTTATCCGAGTTTCTATCTGAAAATTTAACTATTCCATTTTCAGTTTATGAGATGAAAATTCGACTATTTGGTAGGAAATGTAAGAATTTTGTTGAAAAGTCGTCTTTTTGGGTAGAAAATTAATCTTGTTTGTTGAAAATTTAACTGATTGGTTGAAAATTCAACGATTTGGTAGAAAATTCATATTTTTTGTTAAGAAGTCGTCTTTCTGGGTAGAAAATTATTCTTGTTTGTTGAAAGTTCAACATTTTGGTTGATAATACAACTAGCTTGTTAAAAATTTATCTTTTTTATTGAAAATGATCTTTTCTGTTAAAAATTTATTTATTTACTTATTTCAAAGTCACTGTTTTCTATAATATTAGACTTTTAAGCTTAAAAACTTTACTCTTTTGTTGAAAAATCAGCTTTCATTGTAGAAAAGTTAGATTTTTTGGATGTAAATAAACTTTTTTGATCAAGAATGAACTGCTTTCTAAAAAATTTCTTCTTGAAAATTCTAATATTTGATTGAACTTATTTCATTTTTTGTTTGAAAATTCGACAATTTGATTGAAAAATACTTTGGCACGCGGAGCAAAGTATAAAAAAGTGAGGTTATAATGCCAAAAAGTTTTCGACGCTTTCTCGAAGTTTACTGTCGGAAATCTTAGAGATCTTGATAATTCTAGTTTGATATGAACACCTCACCCCAGTCTAAAAACTTTGCGTAAATGATTAACGAGGTGAAATGAGAATTATTGAAAGCGATTTATCCACATGAATTTACTGGTTTATCTGTTTACTGTTTTTCACTTTTACAAAGTTGTCTTCCTTTCGTCCTTTCGTTGCCAAATAATCGAACGGAAGACTAATCGAATGCATTCGAGATTAGCGCGGCAAATTCAAATTTTAATAAGTATAAACTCTAAACAGATTTGAAAAATACCTACAATAATTAATACTAACTTGATAATTGTATATTTATTAACAAATTTAATGCGCCCGTAAACATACATTTTTAGACATTTTGTTCAAATGAATTAAAGCTTTTTTTAGTTTTTTCTCGTTTCTTATATTCTTTGCATATGAGAAGTTAAATTTAACTAATTAACTTCAGGTTAGTCACTGAAATGAAAATTAGTTGAATATTCACTTATTAAGACAGGGAGTAATTTTAAATTTAATTAATTCTAATTTTTAAACTAACTATGAATTAACAGAGGTTAGCCCGATGTGGCCCCGACCAGGACCACAACAGTAGCCATGATCAGGGCCGCGTTGGGCTAACCCGATCAGGGCCACGTCGGGAATCAGGATCAAATTGGGCAATTTCTCCACGGGATGTTAAAAATTAATTTGTTTTGGTTGAAGATTCAAACTATTTTGTTGAAAATACATTTTTGTTTTGAGAATTCAACTATTTTTGGTATAAAATTAAAATCCTTTTTGTGGTTGAAATACAATATATCACGTTTTTCGTTGAGAATTCATCTTTTTTGGTAGAAAATTCAACTACTTAGTTGAAAGTGGAACTACTTTGTTAAAAATATTTATTTCGTTGATGTTTCATCATTTTAGTTGAAAACCCCTTCTTTTGTTCAAAATTTAATTATTTTGTTGAAAATTATGTTTTCTAGATGAGAATTAATTGTTTTAACTGAAAATTTAACTCGTACATATTTGGTTCAAAATTTATCTTCTTAAGTTGAAAATTCAAATATCTGGTTTAAAATTCCTGTATTTTATTGAAAACTCGAATTTTGTGGGAGAATATTTAATCCTCTTGGTGACTAATTCATCCTTTTGGTTGGAAATTCCTTTCAAAATTTAAATATTTTGTTGAAAATAGATTTACTTTATTAAAAATTCATTTTACTGGTTGAAAATTTATCTTTTTGGTTGAAAATGAGTTTTTTCTTATTTAGGATTAATTTTTTTAACTGGAAATGTAACTGTTCCATTTTTGGTTAAAATTGATCTTTCTTGATATAAATTTAATCTTCTTGGTTAAAAATTATACTATTTCGTTGAAAATTTACTTTAATTTTATTGAAAATTAATTTTTTCACTGACAATTTAACTATTCTATTTTTATTTGAAAATGTATCCGTTTTCGGTGAAAATTGAACTATTTGTTGAAAATCCGTCTTTCTTGGTAAAAAAGTACTCTCATTAGTTGAAATTTCATCTTTTTGATTAAAAATTAATTTCTTTCGTTGAAAATTTAATTGTTTTGTTGAAAATCCGTTTGTTTTTTTGGTTGAAAATTTATTTTACTAACTGAAAATTATCCTACTTTATTTTTGGTACAAAATTTATCTTTTTAGTTTAGAATTCATGTGTTTGGTTAAAAATTAAATTGTTGCTAGTTGAAGATTCATCATTTTAGTTGAAAATTAACTTTTGCTATTCCATTTTTTGTGGAAAATTTACCTTTTTTGAATGAAAAGTAATCTTTTTCGTTAAAAAAAAATCTGTTTAATAAAAAATTGAACTATTTGAAAATTAGTGTTCTTTTATTGATAGAAAATTCATCTTTTGGATTGAAAAATCCACTATTTGGACGAAATTTCATATTTTTGGTTGAAAATTCATCACTGTGATTAAAAATTAATTTTTTTGGTTCAAAATTAGTTTCTTTTTAGTTGAAAGTTAATCTTTTCAACTGAAGATATAACTATATATTTTCGCTTGAAAATATATATTTTTAGTTCAAAATTAATTTTGCTGAAAACTCGTTTTTTTTTTAAATTTACTTTTTTAACTGCAAATTGAAATCTTATATTTTTGGTTTGTAAATTTATATTTTTTAGTTTAAAATTGAATTATTTTGTTCAGAATTAATTTTTTCGGTTGAAATTTGATTTTCCTAACTGAAAATTTAATTCTTCTATTTTTTGTTGAAAAATCATTTTTTTTATGAAAAAAAAAATATTTTGTTGAAAATTCGTTTTTTTTTTTTTTGGTTGAACATTCATTTTTCTTACATTTTAGCTATTCTCATTTTGGTTGAAAATTGATTTTTCTAGATGAAAATTCATGTACTTTGTTGAAAATGAGTCTTTTTGTTAAAAAATTAATCTTTTGGGTTGAAAATTCAACTAACTATTTGGTTAAAAATGCATATTTTTAGTTGAAGATTCATCATTTTAGTTAAAAATTAATTTCTTTGGTTGAAAATTTATCTTTTTGACTTGAAAACACAACTAAAAAGTGTTTTAAATATATTTAGGAACAAAATTTATTTTACATTCACATTATTAATCTTCTAGGTGTATGGTTGGTTTTATACCTAGAAGAATGTAGAAATATCATTTAAATTTAGCGCCCTTTCCAATTTGAAGCGATACGTTTTCCCGCGAAATTTAAATAATGTAATTATTAATAATAAAGATAGACAATACGATTTTTTAAATTCTAATTCAAAATGCTCATAAGTGCTCATTAAATTCTCAAAGCACATAAAGGTCGAGCATATTCTCATGCTCGTGAGAATTTCTCCGAGCACACTCTTTAGAACACTATACTCACTGTGCGCTATTATTTAGAAACGATACAAGTGCAAATCCTTTTCATTTCATTTGAAATATTTTTCTTTTCTCAAAACATTATATAATATAAAAATTGTCTGATTTAGAACGTTTTTAATTAAAAATCGTTCAATATATATTTTTTTGGCAATCGCTTTCTATTCGAAATGATTAATTATTATTTCAAAAAATTGAAAAACTCTTAATATTCAAATATCTATTTGATAATAGATTTTTAAATTGTTTAAATGGTTAAAATAAACTTGATGAATGTTTTTAATTCACAGGGCGGTGTTCAGGTGAATGTGGTACCAAACGAACTTTCTGTTGCTTTTGACATTCGAATTGCACCCGGTGTTATTCACACAAAATTTGAAAAGATGATTAAAGGATGGTTAAAAGAAGCTGGAGAGGGTGTCAATTATACTATTATACAAAAAGAACTACCTGTGGAAAATACAAAATTGGATGAGAGCAATATTTTCTGGCATGCCTTTGAACAGGCTTGTGATGATAATGGCTTCAAATTAGATATTCAGATTCGAACAGGTGGTTCAGATTCACGCTACCTTAGAAAAGTGAGTTTCTATATTTAATATTAATTCAAATTCTCCTTAATGACCTTAATCATGATTTTAATTTCATTAAAATGTATTATTTTTTTAAGCTCGGAATCCCAGCACTTGGCTTTTCACCAATGAATAATACACCGCAACTTCTTCATGATAATAATGAATATCTGAATAAGGATATTTTTCTCAACGGAATTGATGTATTCATGAAAATTATACCAGCCGTAGCAAATGCTTGATAAAGGATCAGTAATTTCTTAATGTTGTTATACGCGGCTCGCATAGAGCGAGACTCTTTTATTGGTAGATTTAAAACACTCTGGCAGACGATGTTTATTCATTTAGTAGGCAACCACCTTAGAATTTTAACAACTAGCAATTAGACCTGCGAGTAAGAGAGAGAGAAATAGGTACTCCGTGAAGTGACGTCAGCAAGCCGGAAGGGCGAGAGTCGCGAGTAGAGCGTGCGCGTAGCTCGACGCGCGCATCTCCCACCAACGATTTTCTACCCTCTCCGCTCGACTCCCACGCAACGCCCACACAGCCTCCCCGTTAAAATGGGGCGCACGGGTAGTAAGAAGGATATTCGTCAGGGATAATAGATTTTCATCTATGGAGAGGAGGTGAGAAGGAGTTATCTAATGGGATAATAAGAGACAGGAGAGGTAGGGGCACCATAGGAGGGAGTGAGAGGAATAGTTGCCATTTTTGTAGAGGAGGGATGTACGGTGGATAGATTTCGAGGGAGGTGAAAGGAGGGTGTGAGGTGTCTATCTCATAAGATAGAGAGAGATGGCAGGTTGGAAGAGTGATCTGGAGAGTACCTGAAGAGGGAGTGAGAGGATAAATGTCGAGGGAGGTGGAAAGGAGAGAGTGATATATCTATCTCCTAAGATATAAAGAGATAGCCAGTTAAGCGTGTGTTTTTGATTTCGACTCTCTCCTGAAAAGAATTTAATTAGAGTAGATCTGGTTCGTTTAGTCGTGGGAGAGGGGAGAAGTTAGTCAGTGTGTCGGCTGAAATGGCTGGTATGCCAGCCGTCTCAGCGGAAACGGTCAGGCTGGTATGCCAGCTAACTCCTTAGCAGAGGAAAGAAGGGGGGAAGTTAAAATGACTAGAAAAAAGAAGAAAACAGAGAATTTTATTTTTTTGAAGGTTTATTTCTATCAGCTTCTTACCATGTTGTACAGAGATATGTCTAAGTCCTTGTGTGCGTCGTCAATTTGCCTCTGGCTGGCTTCCAGCTGGAGGATTTTGACGTCCCAGAGAGAGAGTTCTGTTGAGTTCGTGTTGGTCACGGCAATGGCTTGCGCGTGAAAACCTAGGGCTGGCTACCAGCTGTAGGTACCTATGGCTGGCTTCCAGCCGTAGGGTTTAAGTGAAAGGGCTCTGGCTACCAGCTCCCAAACACTTATGCCGTTCTGGGCCCGTGCGCGCCCTTTTAACGGGGAGGCTGCGTGGGAGTCGAGTGGAGAGGGTAGAAAATTGATGGAGGGAGATGCGCGCGTCGAGTTTCGCGGGCGCTCTACTCGCGACTCTCGCCTCCACTCGCCCTGCCGGCTTGCTGACGCCACTTCGCGGAGTACCTATTTCTCTCTCTCTTACTCGCAGGTCTAATTACTAGTTATTATTATTTTAATATGGTTGCCCACTGAAAGAATAAACGTCGTCTGCGAGAGTGTTTTAAATCTCCCAATAAAAGAGTCTCGCTCTATGCGACCCGCGTATAACAATGTTATATCACAAGATATTTCGGAATATTTCATCAACATCGAATAATTAAATAAATAAATTATACTAAAAATATAATAAATTATTTCCTTAATTTTGCCCTAATAATCATGAATTTGAATAATAATTCTCAAGAAAATTTATGTTGTCTTCATATATTTATAATTCAGAGCATATTTATCGTATTAAAATTTTTAATGAAAGGAGATTTTTCACGAAGATAGAGAAACATATTCTTTTGAGTAAAATTAATCTGCTCTCAGATTTGTACCAATGATAAATACACCACCGCTTGGTCATGTGAGTAACAAATATTTGAATAAAGATGTATTTCTGGAAGGCATTTATATATTTATGAAATATATACCAAAACTATCGCCAATGTTAGAAGAAAATAAAAAAGGTTCCCTTGTATTTGTTTATACTACTGTAACAAGATTAAAATAAATTAAATTTAAATGTATCATTCAGGAAACCTTGAATAATTTAAAACCAATAAATTCCTCATCGTGCACCTTTTTTGCACATGGTCTTAAAAAAGGTTATTCCAATTTATGATTCTTATCTACTTTTTGAAATCAAAGACGACAAGGTATGTTTGATTTCATTTTCAAAATAGACCGCAAACCAGCTTTTTTTGTCTGGAGAAGGAATCAATGATAAGATTCAAAAACCAGCATTTTAATCTTATTAAATTTTCAAACAAAGAAATGAATTTTCAACGAAAAAAAAAAACGATTTTAAAACCCTAGTGAAACAGAGGTCTTAGACGGGTCACCAACGCTGCTAAAGTGTCATTTCAGTCTTTTAGCTGTTCACTGGGTATGGGCCTATAATTATGAATCTGTAACTGGAATAGTTGAATTTTCAACCAAAAAAAATGAATTTTCAACCCAAAAGATGAATTTCAACCAAGAAGATTAATTTTCTAAAAAAAAAAGAATTTTCAACAAAACATCTTAACCTTCAACGAAATAATTAAACTTTCAACTAAAAAAGTTGAAAAAAATAATTTTTACAAAAAAAAGAATTTGCAACCAAAAGGATGGAAAGATGAATGTTTAACCAAAAAGATAAATTTTCAACCAAGAAGTTTAATTTTCTACCAAAAACGAAAAATTTCAAACAAAATACATGAATTTTCAACGAAATAAATTAATTTTCAACTAAAAAAAAAAATTCAACGAAAAAGAATGCAACAGTTTAATTTTCACTTTAAAAAAATTAATTTTGAACAAAAAAAAAAGAATTTTCAACCAAATATTTCATTTTTCAACCAAATAGATGAATTTTCAACTAAAATAGTTGAACTTTTAACAAAGAAGTTTAATTTTCTACAAAAAAAAGAAAATTTTTCAACAAAATGCATCTATTTTCAACTAAAAAAGATCAATTTCGAACCAAAAATGGAATAGTTAAATTTACAGTTATAAAAATTGATTTTCAACAAAAAATACGAATTTTCAACAAAAGAGTTACATTTTCAACCAAAATGATGAATTTCCAACTAAAATGATAAATCTTTAACTGGAATGGTGGAATTTTCAAACAAAAAGATAAATTTTGAACCGAGAAGATTAATTTCACACCAAAAAAGAAGAATTTTCAACAAAATACATGAATTTTCAACGAAATAAATTAATTTTCAACTAAAAAAAAATTCAACGAAAAAGAATGCAATAGTTTAATTTTCACTTTAAAAAAATTAATTTGAAAAAAAAACGAATTTTCAACCAAATATTTCAATTTTCAACCAAAAAGATGAATTTTGAACTAAAAAGATGAATCTTTAACTGGAATAGTTGAATTTTTAACCAAGAAGTTTAATTTGCTACCAAGGAAAGAAAAATTTTCAACAAAATACATACATTTACAACGAAACAAATTCATTTTAAACTAAAAAAAAATTCAAAGAAAAAAATGTCATAGTTAAATTTTCACTTTAAAAAATTAACTTTGAACAAAATAAAACGAATTTTCAACCAAATATTTCAATTTTCAACCAAAAAGATAAACTTTCAACTAAAATAATAAATCCTTAACTGGAATAGTTGAACTTTTAACCAAGAAGTTTAATTTTCTACCAAAAAAGAAAAATTCAATCCTAACCAGTTAGTTTAATTTTAAACCAAAAACATGAATTTCCAAATAAAATGATGATTCTTTAACTGACACAGTTTATTTTTCAACAAAAAGATTAAATTTCAACCAAATGGTTACAATTTTAACTCAAAATGATCAATTTTCAACCAATTATTTATTCTCTCGTTCCTCTCGTAAGAACGGAATTTCTTCTTCTAATATTTATCACACACTCTCTCACCTTCGTAAAAGACCCCAATTCCACCCCTAAAAATGAAAAAAGTCATAAAAAATGACATAACTTCTAGACCTAAAATGTTACCAAATAAAGGATGATAGAGTTGTCGGTATACTGGCCTTTTATTCAATTTTCTTACCTGGTCGACATTTATCAGCATCAGCTAAAATGTTACTGTTCATTATAGCATTATTTGGTGCCAAAATTAAATCCAGAAGGTACCGCTCCCCTATCTGTACCGAAAAACACCCCGGTTCAACCCCTAAGATTTGAAATAATCATAAAAAATGATCTAAGTTACAGACCTAGAATTTTATTGTTGATAATAGGATCATTTTGTGCCATTCCGGAAGATTTAGGGGGTTGATACTTTCTTGGCATTATGTTGGCACCAAATTATCTGTTAAAGAACTTCTTCTTCGAACACCTCGTCTACGAAAAACACAGTTTTCATAATTCTCACGTTAACACTTGATAGTTGGAGGTTATAAAACACTACAGTGGGACTCCGATGCTTGAAGTCGATCGGAGATCTTTTTCTACCATGTGAGTTAGATAGAGACGATCCGATTGTGTTCCAATGACAGCTAATACTTTTCATTTCGAAAAGAACATTCTCTCTCTGGTTGACTCACTTAGATTTTCCTCACAAATTTTTTAGGTTTGATTTAGTTGGTTATGATTAGGACAGATTACCAGATTGTTTCCAACATACTTCTTGTTTGATAACGTATCATAATCACTTTTGTGATATACCGCTTCACAGATTATGCATATTACTGTTTATACAATAACATTCGGGTGACACTTATAGTATTTTTCACTAGTCTTGTCAGAAGGCAGCCCTTACTCCTCCTCCATCTTGATTCAACTTTAACAATTAAATATTAAGAATAAATCTTATAGTAAATAATTAATTTTAAACCGTAGTATAACATTTCTGATTAAAATGAATTGATATTCATTGCCTTTTTTCATTAGCATTGCTCGAATAACTTCGAGATACTACTTCGCGATATATATTCGCATGTCAGATGGCGCTGTTGTCAATGTCGAAGACAGGCGCATTCAATCGCACGAAATAACCCGATCGGTCCTTTCGGCTTCAGTTGGCTTGAGGCATCAGAGACCCACTGCTGGTCGACGCGAGGTCGCCATTGTGCTTCGAGTGAACTCACGCAACGTCATGACGTAGTTAACCAGCTAGGCCGTTAGGGTACGGCGTCTTACCGTAACGCTCCTGTTTTGTCACGCCTGTGTGACACCCGCACATCCCCCCGAGCTCCTCTCACCCATACCCGCGGCGCGGCGCGGCGTCAATTCTCGGAAACACTAAATCGAGGATTTCTAAATCCAGGTTTGACTGTATTTCAATAATGTTCTTACCAAGAAATATTTATATATTCAGGACAAAGAGATTTATAACATAGATTGAGAAATTGAAGGAAGGAATACATTGTGAGATCGAAATGTTTGATGTAATTCAGGTAATTTCGAGGCGCTATGCACTCACAAATCTGCCAGTGAGGTTGGTAGCGTTAGCGGTTTGTCAAAAAACGGCCCAGACTTTATTTTCAATGCCCTTAAATTGCAAAATTTTATGGGGTTATTCCGAAAAAGGTTTTTGAGATGATTGAAAAAGTATGTCTTGATTTTGAAAACAATTAATCGATGTAATCTCGCAACTGTCGTTTGCAGTGATCGCGGTGATAGCCGGTATAGTTTGCTTATGAGTTCATTGCTTGCACTGTGCACATGCGCGAAAGCGAATTCGCGTCCGAGACTATATAAGGGAGGCAAGAAATTGATAGCGCGACCAGAGATTGCCAGGCACTGCGCGAAAGACGGCGACAGATTAGAAAAGTCGTCTCGCATTTTTAATTAATTTGAGTCATTATCCGTAAATTACTGGTCGCGTATTGAGGTGAAAAAATGGCACTCGAAATGAAAGAATTTTTTCTATTTTTGGTGGTCTTCATCATTAGTAACGTAACCAGTAAGGTAAGATTTATTAATTTATACGGAGTGTCTCGTTGTCCCGAAATTCGAGATGAGTAGTGAAGTATTTTTCATATGCTTGGCTAGTCGTCCCTAGTCGCCTAATTTATATTATATTTAACCCTGCATTTTGAAACTTGATATTTCAAGATTATCTACATGATTTGCAGATACTGGTTAGTTAACTTTATTATTATGTTATTTTTATATTTTTCTCAGCCTATACAGCCTCAACTCGACAAGTTAGCCCTGGAAAATTTTCTAGAGTATCTGAGAATTCCTTCGGTCCAACCTAACGTTAATTACGGTAAATAATTCTAGCAAATAAATTAATTAGTTAATTTTTCTTTGTTCATACTCCTGTATAAAAATTAAAACAAATTGTCTGTTTTTAACGTTAGCAAGTTTTCCATTCATTTTCAGATGATTGTGTAGCATTTTTGAAAAAACAAGCTCATTCTTTGGATCTTCCACTAAGGGTTTTCGAACCAGTTCCTAGGAAACCAGTAGTTGTAATCACATGGGAAGGTTTGGAACCGGAAAACCCGTCGATTTTGTTGAACAGTCACATGGACGTCGTACCGGTGTACCCTGTAAGTTTGATTTATTTTGTCATCTTTGATTTATTTCAGGCTGAAAATTGATACTTGAAGTCTCATATCGAGAAAAAAATTAAAGTTGTTGAATTAATTCAGAAATCCAAAATTTTGTTGATAACAATGCAATCTTTAATATACACTTAGAGAAATTTCCTCTCGTGGCAAAAGGATGTTTTTTAACGTAAATGGAATTTCCTCTTAAATTTAAGGTTGAGAGGATTCTCATTTGTCTCAACAGGAATCTTTTTGCAGCAAAAATTTTTCTTATGCTACTAACTTCACTTAATTTTGCAGCTAAATAATGATATTCGAGTAAAAAATATATTCACTTCGCTCAAAACAAAACAGGCAAGAGAACGATGTTTTTGTTTCAAGACAAATTTTTCTCTGAGTGTATTAAATTTTTTATTAAATTGCCTTGTTATAAAATTATTTTACTTAGCAACCAATCTCTTCCAGGGATCATTTTTACAAGGTCCCGATTAATTTTTTTAGGAGTCATGAACAGAGGTTCAAGATATTTGAAAACAAGACGAAATAGATGAATTTGTAACCGAATAGTTAAATTTTCCAACAAAAAGATGAATTTTATAAGCTGTCAAAATTGACAGCTCTGCGACTGTCTCGCAGTTGTTTCAAGTTAAAGGTTGTTTTTGTTTGTTTATTTTGAACTGTAAAGTTTTTGAACCTAATTTTTTGTTAGAAATTCATGTTTATGGTTCAAAATTCAACTATTTCGTTGAAAATTAATCTAATTTGTTGAAAATGAAACCATCTTTTAAAAGTATCCTCTTTAGCTGAAAATTCGCGTGAGTCTAGTTTGGGCGGAGTACTCCACCATATTTTTATATAATTCAGAGTAATCCTATTCAATTCGAAGGAAGCCTACCTCCTCTGAACCCCATTTTTAGGTGCTGTTTCCCCCTTATCAATTTTCTAACTCTAATAAATTTAAAATTTACAGGCTGAATGGAAATATCCACCCTTCGCAGCCCATATGGACGAAAAAGGAAACATTTATGCCCGAGGAAGTCAAGATACCAAAAGTCTCGGCATTCAACATACCCAGTGGGCAAAAAAATTAAGGATGTCCTAGAGACGTCTTCGGGACATCTCTAAGACGTCTTTTGGAACATGTCTTTTGGACATCCTAGGGATGCTCTTAAGATGTCTAATGTTAGTACGAAAGATGTCTCGAGGACGTCCTATGTCTTTAAGACGTCTTAAGGACATCTTTAGGACATTGAACGTCTTAGAGACGTTGATTGGACTGACATTGGACGTCCTAGGAACGTCCTAAGGACGTTATTGGGATGTTCATGATTTTGTGCCCACTGGGTATAGAAGCAATCCGTCGATTAAAATTGAATGGAATTCGATTAAATAGGACAATTCACATCTCATTCGTACCAGATGAAGAAATTGGCGGAAAAGATGGAATGGGCGCTTTTGTAGCAACTCAGGATTTCAAAAATTTAAACATTGGTTTTGCACTAGACGAGGCTAGTGCTTCTCCGGATAATACATTTTTTGTCAATCATGGAGAAAGAACAGTATTACAATTATGGGTGAATTGTACCGGTAAACCTGGTCATGGTTCAACATTATTTGACAATACTGCTGGTGAAAAATTACGAGTTGTCATCGATCGATTCATGGATTTTAGAGCTTCAGAAAAGGCAAAGTTAAAAGATCCGAAAGTACAACTTGGAGAAGTTACTTCAGTAAATTTGGACATGATTCGAGTAAGAATTGTGATTTCATAAGAAAATTTTTAATTCAAATTCAGAACAATTGAAAAAATACGGTTAATTTGTTTTATATTGATAATATAATAATTGTAATAATCTTCCACTGATTATTATTTAACGATTTAGTTTCAAGATACTAATTTAACAATGCTAAAATTTTTTAAAGAAGTTTGGAATTGTTTAATTATTAATGCTTCAAGTTTGAATTCATTTTTTCTTAAATTTCCCATTAGAAAGCATATAGTTTTAAAAGTTTTTGATATAATTAAACTTAAATGATCTAATTAAACAGTGAAAATAATTTTTTCTGACGGAAAGCACATTTTTTAGTGTACAGCTTCAAGTCGTGTTTATAAGCATAGGACCTGGAGCTGTTACAACTGTTACCGTACTTCCATTCTGAGTATAAAGTACTTAAAAATCATCAGAAAAAAACTATTCTGTAAAGAAAAGTCGAGTGTAATAACTTTCAGGCGGAAAATCATTGATGCTCATTGAGCGATTTTATTTAGAAATGATATCAATTTTGTATCAAAAATTTGAAAAAATCCTAATATTTAACCATTTGTTTAATAATAGATTTTTAAATTGCTTATATGTTTAATGTGCAGTTGATAAATGTTTTAAATTCACAGGGTGGTGTTCAGGTGAATGTGGTACCAAACGAACTTTCTGTTGCTTTTGACATTCGAATTGCACCTGGTGTTAATCACACAAAATTCGAAATGATGATTAAAGGATGGTTAAAAGAAGCTGGAGAGGGTGTCAATTATACTATTATACAAAAAGATCCACCTGTGAAAAATACAAAATTGGATGAAAGCAACATTTTCTGGCTTGCTTTAGAAAAGGCTTGTGATGATAATGGCTTCAAATTAGATCCTCAGATTTCAGCAGGTGCTTCAGATGCACGCTACTTAAGAGAAGTGAGTTTCCACATTTAATAATACAAATTCCCCTTCGATGACCTTAATTTCATTAAAATGTATTATTTTTTTAAGCTCGGAATCCCAGCCCTTGGATTTTCACCAATGAATAATACACCGCAACTTCATCATAATAATAATGAATATCTGAATAAGGATATTTTTCTCAACGGAATTAATGTATTCATGAAAATTATACCAGCTGTAGCAAATGTTTCATAAGGACCAGTAATTTCATAATATTACAAGTTTCTAGGGATTTAAATAATATGTTGAATTTAGAAAGCTTTGAAAACTTATATTATAAAATATTCCTGAATATCTCACCACAATCGAATAATTAAATGAATAAATAATACTAAAAACAAAATTAATGATTTCTTGAATTTGTCCCTCAAGCCCATGAATTTGAATAATAATTCGAACAAATTTTTATTTTATCTCCATATACTTAAAATTCAGTGCATATTTATTATACTTAAATTTTGAATTAAAGGTGTGAAAAATTTTTTGACGAAAGTGGGGAAATATATTCTTTTCGTTAAATTCATATTGGTACCATATTAAACTCAATTTGGACACTTTAAATTCCTAACATTTCAAGTACAATATTACATTTTCAAAAGATAGATGCACTTTTAACCAAAGAGATAAATTTGCAACTAAAATAATGTAATATTCAACTGCATTAGTTAAATTTTCAGTTGAATAAATTAATTCTCAACTAAAAAAACTGATTTTCAACAAAATAGTTTAACTTTCTAACACGTAGTTTAATTTTTTTTTTAATAAGATTAATTTTCAGCTAAAATTATGAATCTTTAACTGGAATAGTTGAATTTTCAACCGGAAATATGAATTTTCAAACAAAAAAGGGAATATAGTCAAACCTGGATTTAATGTCAATTTTGGGACTGACGGTAACATACGAGTAAAATCCAGGCTTTCAGTCAAGGGCGGATGAACCGTTTCCGGTGGATTTTACTGCGTGGTAAACAAAATTTTGAAAATTGTTTTTCTAATACGAAGGCAAGGGTAAACTAAATATTTAACGGAAATGAGGAAGAAAGTTTGCTGTTACACGTTAAAATAAATGTGTTTTCTGCTTACGCACTTCAAACGTTTGCGGGCCGTTGCGAATCTCATTTAGAAGGAGAGCTTTCTCTTGAATAATCGATCCAGATACTGAATCACCTCTGTCTCTCGATTGCTTAAACTATTCGAAGACAGCAGTATCCAAAAACACATGACTATTTTCATCAAAACACCGCACGTCAACACTTTGAGTGGAAAGCACGCACTTTTGCGTATATAGCGCATAATGATGACGCTATAACTCTAGTAATTTGTTTTTTATCGGAGCAAGCCATTATGATAAATTTTTGGTCTTCCGGAGTATAAGGAATAACCGGACAGAGAATTTTCGAATCTTGAAAAAAGTGGTATCAAAATTTTTGAAAATGCTTCAACTTTTTGAATTTTCAACCAAAATGGCTGGCTAACGATCTTGACCTTCAGTTTAGGACAATTAAAGAGTATACCAAAGGCCAATCCAATCTGACTATTCTTTCGAAAGTTATCGTGTCAACAGACTAAAAATCTACAGACTTACAGAATAATAAAAAACACAGGTTTATTCCTGAGAACTAATCTGCTTTGAAAAATTGAAGGGTTAGCCCAAATTAAAACAAATTATTTCGGTTTTTTGTTATCACCCTAATGACCAGACACTACACTTTGATAAAGATGAAAAAAATGTGGAAAGACGAACATAGCTAACCGCTCGTCAATGAAGACACCAGGTCTTCATCGCGAGACGCATTGAACTCCTTCAGTCCGTCCCGCCAGGGCTATTCAAAGGAAAAGCTGGACGACTAGAGGCTTTATTTACTTTTACATTAAAAAAAAAGTTAAATTAAAGATGTAGAGGATTGTTGTTTACACTTGTCTCAAACATACAATTCTAAAATTCTTTGAGACTGCATTTCGCCAACATAAAGGAGTTTCACTGATTTCAGCTCGGTTCATTACGGAAACTGCGCCGCTGTCGATGTTTATTTTCGCTCGTTTTGCAGGCGTAGTATTACTTGTGTACATTCCACGAAGAACTGTATTATTAGCCTCAAATATTGCAAGGATGTCACCAGTGGATGTTATTAAAACATTGCGTTCTTCGGTTGGCATGGGCGCAGCTTTATTACGTCCTACTTTCAATTGAAGGGGTTTATCGGCAGGGAAAGTATATTTGCGAATTTCGAATTGCCGTTCATGATTCGTGTGGGGAATAAGCCGAAGAAATCGAAGTTCATTAGGTAAATATCCACATATGAGGGAAGGACGATCCCTGACAGGAGGAGACCCAGACGTGACACGAAGAGGAGGGTCGGCAGAAGAAGGAGACCTGCCAGGAGAATGAGGTCCGCTAGGAGAACAAGAAGTGCTGGAACGAGGAACACCAGGAAGCGGGTCTCCATTAGGTAAACATTCAAACTGGGAACTCAACTCTGCAAAACGAAGCAGACGATTAATTTTTTCGTAAGGTACAGAATCATATACACTCCGCGCTCCCTTATACGACGGCGCAAGGGGGACCCTTCCACTTGCAACACCAACAATCTCACGTGGTCGTGCGCATGCGCGTTGAATCCTGTGTCATTGACAGCTGACTACATCATATTCACGCGCGAGACTATTTGCTTCCCGCACGAGCTTTGAGCGGAAGAGTGGGGATGGTGGAGAACGACCTTTCCGTCGTATAGGGGAGCGGCAACTGGTCGTATAATGGAGCGGACGTATAGGGGAATGTCGTATAAGGGAGCGCGGAGTGTAACCTGTAGAGCGGCCCAAAAACGGTTGGTTAAATTTTTGCTTGAAATTTTGATCCTCTCACTCCTGAATTTTATTCGAATTAACATAAAAGTTAATACGTACTTTACTGATAAAAATTGTGCCAATTCTCGATTTTCAAATTCCGTTTTGGGCATGCTTTAGAGAAGTTTCTGAACCAGTACATTTTTTATGACGTCATTGATCTCATTTTAAAGAGGAAGTTTCAGAATTCAATTTTGCAAAGTTTCAATTTTTGCCATTCACTTCCGTCAAGCATGTAGAGAGTGCACGTGGACTAACAATTTTGACTGGTGGTTTATTCTTTTATGTAATGTATTTAATTAAGTTTAATACGTATCTCCTATGAAAAAGGTGTCTCTGTACATTTGTGAAAGAATCGAAAATATTAGGCTATCGAGCTGCCCTTACACAAGTATCTTTATGATTAGCCTTATAATACAAATAAAAAATTCCTTTTTAAATTTCGTTCCTGATAGCATATTTTACAGAGTCCAAAAAACCCAATAAGTGAAAAATGCGGTTTTGCGCGTTTTTGCTCTAATTTTGTTTTGTGGTATATTTTAGTACAAATTGTCTGATCACCTGTATAAAGTAATATTTTATGTATTACAAACAATTTTTACTACAATAGACCGCACACAAAATTAGAATTATCACAAAAAAATCGCAAAACTCAATGTTTCACTTTTGGGTTTTTTTGGACCCTATAGAACAGGCTTATAGGGATGAAATGCCAAAAGTAATTTTTTAATCATATTCAATGGCTAATTAAGGAGAGAAATGTTCAGGGACAACTCGACACGCCTAATGTTGACGATCCTGCCTTAAATTTACAGAAACGCCCTTTTTATGGAAAATATACTTTGAACTTCATGGTGTTTGCGGAACCTTTAAAGATCAATTTTTTGAGAAACAAATAAAATCCTGATAACTTTTTTTTTGTTGACTCAAACAGATTTTGGGATGAGAGCATGAAAATAAATAAAAAATGTGTACCTATCTAATTTTGGTACATAGTAAGTGCCAGATGATCAATTCTTATATGTACCATATCCAAGTAAAAAAGAGACGTATGCATTTTTATTATTAATATTTTTTTATTAATTGTTTATTGCTGAAACAATTTTTATTAGCTTCAACAATTATTTCTTATATTTTACCGCAAATTATCGGTACCTCTGCAACGAAGTAAACTGATTAGAAAATATAAAAAAAATATTGAGGTTGATATGTTTTAAATTATTGAAACAAATTTGTATAGTTTAAATGTAGTTTTTGACTAAAATGAGGTAGAAAATGTATGTTTTTGCACATTTTTCAACAAACTCTGTAGAATCTAGGAGAATTATAGTATGCTCTCATAGTACTTTCTCCGCCGAAAAAAATAGTTGATTAAAAATCCAGTGACTTTGTATTATAGTCTTGAATATGAGAGAAAGTCAATTAAAATTCAAAACGTTCCATATTCAAGAAAATGATTACACTCGAACTTGGATTTCAGGAAACTTGATTTGTGCGTTCCGAAAACTGATACCGCGCGGTGGTTTCGGATGAGAGGAGCCGTGGAAGAATGTACCGTGCTCAGTGATGCGTAACAAAACAGCAGCGTGGCGATAAAACGCTGTACCCTGACGGCCTAACTAGATAACTGGGTCATGTTGCGTCAGTTCACTCTCACAGTGTTCTTACGGCCCTGATGTTTACGTTTGGAGGGCCTGGCTTTTAGCTGAAGGTCATAACGAAAACCGTGCTCAAATTCAAGTTCGAGTGTATTTATCGTCTGAAGAGCAAGTAACATTTTAACAGAATCTCAGAAACAGAGCTCGGAAAACTAAGCGACAGTCGCTGAAAATTTAGCACGCAAGGGCTTTATACACTATCAGAGAAGAAATCCGAATTCGAAGCGATAGTCTACGAAAATTCAAAACACGATTTTTTAACGATTACATTTACTCATTTCGAAAAAACTTAAATTAGATTAGGAAGGAAATAGGAATTGGGATAGAATGCAGATTGAATCGCACAAATTCTGATTTGCATATAACCTGAAGGAATGTACTTGAAGTTATAGATATATTATATCTTTATATTCACCAAAATAATTGAGGATAACCGCCAAGGATAAGATGAGAGTATAATCAATCCTCATCTTTTCGAATTAGAGGAACAACTGACGAATATTAAAAAAGAATTATCACAGATTATAGGTGGAGGTAATTAGAGATAAGAGATTCTACGTATAATATATCCTATCGTCGTTATGTTATAGAATATGGGCATGAAATTTTTCCTTCTGAGGTAATTACATCGTTTTATAATCAGTTTCAAGGAAAAACATGAGTCAGTTAATTCATCAAAACTGATTTGAGAATATTTACATAATCTGTTACGTACAGTTAGAAAATTTTTTAAATTTTGTTTTCGATACATAAAATGGTTCACGAGAAAGTAGATCTCATTTCGATATCAAATTTTTTTTTTCAAATTTAAGCACATTTAAATTACAAATGTAACTTAAGTTTTAGGTATTGGTAACTTAAAGTGATTTTCATGCACTTCTAACTGAAAATGCATTTATGAAACTTCTTTTTATGCCATTTTTTATATGATAAACTAGTATTTTCAATTTATTTTTATAAACAAAATGTGTAGTCTTTATCATAGCATAATCCACGGGTATTTGAAATAATGAATTTTACAGAATTATAAAGATAGAATTCAAAATCTCGACCTAATACGTGCGCCAGACCTTTCTTGGGTCAGAAACAACAAAATAATGACAAACTGAGCGAAATCTCATAGGGTATCAAAATTAGAATTCTTATTCTCAAATTCTATACTTATCCTAATAAGTAAAGGTGAATGATAACACACTGGACAGATTAGCAGTAATCTAAGTTTCCATTTATTCAAGGAAATTCTTACGTTTGGTGATGTAACGTTCGAACAGAAATTGAAAAGGATGAATAATTTTCTATGATTGAATTCTAGATGAATTTCTTCATGTTATTTCGGGTTTTAACATGAAAACAATCTCGACAGAAAATGTTACAAATTAAATATATAAAATACAGCGATGGACTGAGGAACTAATGACTTTACTGTTTCGTTATGCAGTATTAATGCAGTTGTTTAGAAGAGTATTAGCGTTGACATGAAATATATGCTGCAACATTTCAGTTGACAAAATGTTGCTTCCTAATTCAAAGAAAAAGTTTTCCCTGATTTCTGACATCCTATGAACAAGAGTTTTTTCTGATTGGGAACTTGCGTTAAAATGATTAAAATAGTCGAAGGCATACAAGTACCTTAAAAACAATAAGTTAACTGTGATTGATTCGTTAGACATGATAGTTAAAATTTCTAACGCTGCGTCTGATTTTTGATTTTAAACAACTTATCAAATAAAAAAATATTCTAAAGCAGACCAATTTTCAATAATCCTTACTATGTTTTGTTACATTTTATCTTGTCTAATCTAGTGGTAGCAAACATAAGAATTTTGTGTGGTATAAGATGATGCAACTCATGTAATTTCTGAAGCATTGCACAACGTTTGCCACTTTTCCGAGACATAAGTAGCAATAACTCGTATCCAAACTTCACAATCTCGATAAAGTTGCTTACAACTGTTACTGGAAATTATTGCCAAAGTATGGCAAATGCAATTCATGACGATGAGATGTGGCACATCAGATTTTAAGCGCGAGAGAAAACTATATTTTTCAAGAGAATATCATGAGGATTTTCAGTTAAAATCGGGACAGCATAGATTTTGTGTAAAGATTACCAAATTTTCTGCAGAGTTTACAGAATTTTCAGTTAATTTATGAATTTGCTCTCAATATTGTAACTGAAAATCCTGAAACTTTAGCAGACTCATTTTTCTCAGTGCATGACTGGAGTTACAGTTGTTACATAAGATAAAGATTTAAACAAAAAGACTGTATATTGTGATGAAACTGCACTTTTTCTGGCTTTTTCTTTTGATTTGATTAGATTAAAATCAAATTTAAAATCCTATTTAACGTCCAAGACTCAAGTTAATGTATACAATTCCTGAAAATAAAACAAGAATCTAACGATCAAATTTTAACAACCACCACAAAATGCTCCCATTGAAATTGCTAAAAACAAAAAAATTGGTTTCTTTGGACAAAAATAAAAAAGAGGAAAGAAAAATGAGAAGTCAACCAACCAAATCCCCTTCCTTCTCTTTTTTATTTCTTTCGTCTTTTTTATTTCTATTATTATCAAATCACAATATGAAAGCATTTATAATATTTACCAACGCTTCGGTGCTCATACAGCACCCTTATCAAGGTAAGAAAAATTAGAGCAGGTGGGAACAGCGACGAAACAACGACGCTCTCTCCTCGATACCTGAGATCTAAGTGTAGGTGAAAAGGCAAATCCGTTACAAACATATCAGAAATAAAAGAAAGTCAAGATTCATGAAACCCTATTGTTAATAGTATATTGTGCTACAAGTTGAAAAAGCGAGAGATTTAAAACGAGTGTGAAGTTAGCTACCCGAGCGGAGTGAGGGTGGCTATCACACGAGTTTTAAATCGTCGCTTTTTCAATGTGTGGGACACGATACTTTTTCTATAATTTGTTAAAAAGTGCTAGTTTTTGTTTACCTGTTTTTTGTGTAAAAAGAAGGCGATTTTTTGTCGATTGGCGCAACAATGACAATGGTAATTATCAAAACCATGGCAATAATATGCCAGTAATAATAAGCTGGTTCTCACAATTGAATAGTTGGCCCATAAAGTTGAGGGCTTCAAAACTTCCGATTTTTCGTGAAAAAAACCAAGCACAGTATTTTCGGAGAAACTGACGGTGTTTTTTTGCTTTTGCCAAGTGACAAAAGTACATACAAAATACACAACTCGAGACTTTTCAGGAAATTGCTTTTAGGTTAGGGGCGACAGTCGGAAAATAGAATGAAGTTGGCTGCGCACGATGCACGAGTCCACCCGAGGCAGCACGAACCCACCCGAAATAACATTTACTTTTTCCACTCTGCCTCACTTTTATCACTGTCCATTTACTTTTTCCACTGCATCTGTCCACTTTTGTCACTGATGCCCGGAAAGGTCGGCACTGCGCATGCGCCACGTCATCGAGCAAAAATCTGTAACTTTTTACACCAAAAACAGGTGGAAAAACTGGCACTTTTTCGCGAATTATAGAAAAATGTAATTATTCATACTAGAATAACTTTCGTTTAATTTATCCAAATGAGTTTTAAAATAATACTCAACTTATTTTGTTTTTTCATATGAAGCATTTCCATGAATTCTCTCTTTCTCTCATTACTTTCACTGTGTAAAATTTCATTATGTAAAAAATGAAATAGTAAAACTATGTCATAAATCAGTCCAGCTGATCTGAACGATGTCAGGTCTAAGACAATCCACGCTTTAAAATTTTTATCATTCATTCTTTGAGAATGTTTAACCTGTAACAGTTCATATATTTTTAATTTTGCAAATATTGTCCACATTTATTAGAAAAAATAAGGAGATTTTTCTATAACAATGAACATTTCCTAACCTCAAATTTAAAGCATCTGGAAATATGTTCAAAATTGTATGCTACTTTTCAAGTAAGCGATATTATTAAATAAACACAAAATGTAGTGACATATTGCAAAACAAAATATACTCCAATATAAATGAATCCATGCAGTTAATGATAAATGAACGTGCCAATACTAAGCTCACCACGCACTAGAAAGTTGTCATCTACCTTCTTGTACTCCACTTTTTCAACAAAAACGGCTTCGTAAAACTTAAAAGCCTCTAAGCTTTTATAAGCTTTCAATTGTTTGCACGTGTAATAACTATGAGTTATCGTGAAATACGATACAAGATCGAACTCACTCACTTCGGGTACATCACTAATACAATGAAAATTTCACTTAGTTTATTACAAAAACGGACCTTCACTTCACCAGATAAACTCAAAAAGTATTCACTAGACATTTTTCATTTGCCGATAAACAAAATTCTTTAACTAAGATAATACACGCGACGCAATGCATACAATGCACCCAGATAACAATGCATGCAGACGCACATGGGCGCATGACGTGCAAGCACGATGTGTCGGCAACAATGCAAGCACAGTGACAGCACGTTCTGAGGGTAATAAGTAATCCCGCATAGTGCCCGCACACGGTCTGCATGATATGCAGCACAACGTGCGTCTATCCTGCTCGTCAGGTACTTCGGTCAAAATGTCGGCATATAGCTTGCGGTGAAGTGTATGGCACAAAAAGCGCATTATTACTAAAAACATAATATAGCAGTGTGAAAATAAAACTCTGATCAAATTCGCTTCATGCTCTAAATTTTTGTTATTTTCCAAGTTTATTTTACAGACAAAAACTCGAAGTAAAAGTGAATAATTATTTTTGTTCAAATTAAATAAACATTTTTTCTTGGGTTTTGGTTCGGAAAATGGCTCACTATTTTTTACTATATTTACTATATTCAGATTTAAAATGATCGAAAACAAGTTTTTCAAGTGCACATTTTTAATCGTTCTACTTCTGAGATTTAAGTTCATAAATCGCAGAAGTAGAACGATTAAAAATATGCAACTTGAAAAACAATTGAAAGTAATTAACTGGATGATTCAAAAGTATATTGTTCTCTAAAAGCCCTTTGTTTTTTAACAAAAGTGATGAATAAACGTTCTGTGTTGAATAATTTAAATGGTTCGAAATAAAAAAATATTTTCAGATAAATATATATTTCTCGCTAATACATTATTTAAGAGGTAGCAGGAATAATTTTGCGTATGCCGCTTTTGGAATAAACACCTGTTGCATCATCAGTTGTGAAAGAACAACTTTCAACACAGGAGTCTCTTCTTCAAAACGTCATACAATGTTTCCTATTACTTATGTTATTTTTAACATCTTGTTTTCAATAATTATAACTCAAAACACGTGCATGCTAGCACAACGCTGGCACGCACGTGCCGACACGCGCGCGGCGCATATGCGACGCGTATGAGGACACATATGTCTGCACTCTTGCCCTCACATCGTGCCGATCGGTCGACACGCGTGCAAACACCATGCGGGCAAGGTGTGAGCAAATTGTTATCTGGGCAATGTTTTCCCTGAACCATTCGGACATTTTGAAATGACGTCACAAGTGGAAATACTCTATTGGTCAGCCACTGACGCGGAGGAGAGCTTCGGCGGCGTGGCGTCGCTTATACGTGAGTGGCGCGGCGTATCCAGTAGCTTGGAGGTGGAGGGGATACATAGGTTGGAAAGAGATGGCGGATACCACTCTCGGTCACCTCGCTTACTCCTGTGTATCCCCTCCACCTCCAAGGCGCAAGATAGGCCACGCCACTCACGTATAAGACTTAAAACTAGCGAAACTTAAAATTAGCTAGACTTTACTGTATTTTTTTATTTTTATTGGAAAATCATACCCAACAGCCGAGGCCAATTACAGGGTAATGTTACATTATCGTCTATTTAACCGGGGATCGATTTTGCATTTATTAACTTTCTCAATTTAATCATAATTGCAGATGGTTGATTATCGTTAATGATCTTTAATTTACTAAAAATTATAGAATTTTTAGTAATAGTTCTGTTGCAATTTTGAACTTATCTCAATGATATTTATTTTCATTGAGATATTCGTCAAAAATGCATTTACTTTTTCCTGTCCAGTAAATTGCAACCAACTATAAAAGTTGACTCCAATACTGGTAGGACGTTAAAATTAGCCCTAAACATTTTATAACCAAATTTAAAATAAAAACAAACAGATTGCGGATTCACTCAAGGGAGAGATGATTGCGTATTTTAAAATTATTTGAATTGATTTAGAAAATCACTCTCATTTAAAAACAAGCAAGTCGGATTCTCCTCCAGTTTTAATTCAAAAACCAAAATTTCCTTCGCACAACGAGGTCTTTATCATACGACAAATTTCAAAGTCGTTACGAATTATTTTCTGGTTTCATTTTTCTTTAAACTAAAAGTAAAATTTCCCATTTGAACTTCAATAATTAGTGCAACCATGCACAACGAGGTCTTTATCTTGAGATAAATTTCAAAGTCGTTACAATAAAAGTTGCACAAATTAAATTATCATGCATTTAATTCCCCACACTAAAATGCAGACATGCACAACGAGGTCTCCACAGATTTGTGGATTTCAAAGTCGTTACAAAATTTTGCATTACCCTAATAAAATAATAAAAAAAATTTTGAAACCCAAAAACTTACGTCTAACTATCCAAATTCTCATGAATTTGGATAGATTAGTCAACGAAGTTTTAATTTATGTAGAAGAATCCGTTAGAGGTGGCGTCCTTTCAATGACGCTTCAATGACGCTATATTCATTTTCTTCAATTTTGTACAACTTATATAATAATAAAAATTAATGTTATTCGTAGCATTTATCAAATTGAGAATTATATACTCATATACATGTTATAACAAACAATTCACAATTTATTTTAGAAATAATATTTCTTTTAATTTATAAAATGAAAAATTTCATTACCACAATATAATTTACAAATAAGTTAAGTGTTAAACAAATTTGAGGGTAAATTATAATGAATTGAATTATAATTATATTCACAATGCTTTCCAGATGATAACGATGGCAGAATTTACCTACAAATAAATTATGAGAAATCTATTTATTACTCCTTTAACAGAGAACAAAATGAAAAACAGCTCCTTATTAGAGGCTACAGACATCATACTTGGTGCCTTCTAATTATTTTATACAAATATTTTGTGACATTAGTTAAATATAAATGACATAGAAAAAATAAGTACTTGGTTCAGCATTTTTCACACAAAAAATTAATGGGCGCGCGCATGACTACTAGTATTAATTAAATCCCTAGAAACTTGTACTATTATAAAATTACTCGTCCTTATAAAGCATTTGCTACAGCTGGTATAATTTTCATGAATATATCAATTCCGTTGAGAAAAATGTCCCTATTCAGATATTCATTATTATCATGAGGAAGTTGCGGTGTATTATTCGTTGGTGAAAATCCAAGGGCTGGGATTCCGAGCTTGAAAAAAAAAGTTTTAATGAAATTTATGCCATCGAAGAGAAATTTGAATTAATATTAAATGTGGAAACTCACTTCTCTTAGGTAGCGTGAATCAGTAGCACCTGTTATAATCTGGGAATTTAATTTGAAGCCATTATCATCACAAGCCTTTTCAAAAGCATGCCAGAAAATATTACTTTCATCCAATTTTGTACTTTCCACAGGTGGATTTTTTTGTATAATAGTATAATTGACACCCTCTCCAGCTTCTTTTAACCATCCTTTAATCATATTTTCGAATTTTGTGTGATTAACACCAGGTGCAATTCGAATGTCAAAAGCAACAGAAAGTTCGTTTGGTACCACATTCACCTGAACACCACCCTGTGAATTTAAAACATTTATCAACTTCACATTAAACATATAAGCAATTCAAAAATCTATTATTAAACAAATGTTTAAATATTAGGAGTTTTTAAAAACTTTTAAACAATAATTAATAATTATAGAAATCTTTTTGAAGGCCTAATACCAGTATTTTTGATGTTAGATTCAACAGAGGTCTCTGTTATAGAATCGTTGATAAGTAGATAATCTACTATATCAAAATTAATTTTTATTATGCGAAATTAAATTACAACGCGAGAAATTAGGTTCTAAAATATTCACTGCGAACTGGATTTGAACCAGCAACCAACTCATTGCATGTGAGGTGCTCTACCAATTGAGCTATCGCAGTTCACCAGTGAAAATTTCAGAACTTGTATTTCCTTAATTTCGATCGAAATTATTATTTTAGAGATGTTATTATTTTAAGGCCAGTTATTAATTCAATATTTGAAACTAAGTTTGTTTTAAACAAAGTTTCGGTTAGACTGGTTTAATATGATAGAAATCTTTTGGGAGGCCTAATACCAGTATTTTTGATGTTAGATTCAATAGAGGTCTCTGTTATAGAATCGTTGATGAGTAGATAATCTACTATATCAAAATTAATTTTTATTATGCGAAATTAAACTAAAACGCGAGAAATTAAGCTCTAAAAAATTCACGGCGAACTGGATTTGAACCAGCAACCAACTCACTACATGTGAGGTGCTCTACCAACAAAAATTTAAACAAAATAGTTAAATTAAAAAAAGAGGATTTTCAACTAAAATGATCAATCATCATCCAAAAAGATTAATTTCCAACAAAGAAGTTTCACTTTCTACTAAGTAGTTAAAGTGCTAACCAAAAAAAGATGAATTCTGAAATAAAACATAATAGTTGATATACCAAAAAAGATTTTAATTTCAATTTAAAAACAGCTGAATTCCACCAGAAAAGACGAATTTTCAACAAAATAGTTGAATCCTCAACAAAAAAAAAACACGCGTCTCATCAAAAAGTAATCGCTAACAAATTTCTATATCTGTTTTGAACGCACACTTTTTGTTGATTACTTTTTTTCGTACCTTGTGTCGTTTTTCGAAAAATTTAATTTGTTCATTGTTAATGTTATTTTTCACGATTAGAACAAAAACTACGCATCCTATCAAAAAATAATTCATAACAAATTTGTAGCTCTTTTATGGGTAAACAAATTTTGTCTGTTTATTTTTTTCGTATCTTGTTTCGTTTGTCTAAAAATTCAATTTTTCTATTTTTAGTGCAGTTTTTTACGAATTAAACAAAAACTACGCGTCCTATCAAGAAGTGATTTATAAAAAATTTGTAGATATGCTTTCTGATTGGAAATTTATGTAAAAATGAATTCAATCTTAAAGCGTTAATAATGAAACAATTCCAAACTTCTTTTAAGAATTGAAGCATTGCTGATCAATATAAAAAAAATGGAGCGTATTTTTTCAATTATTCTGAATTTCAGTTTAAAACTTTATGATGAAATCAAAATTCTTACTCGAATCATATCCAAATTTACTGAGGTAACTTCTCCAGGCTGTACTTTTGGATCTTTTAATTTTGCCTTTTCTGAAGCTCTAAAATCCATGAATCGATCGATGACAATTCGTAATTTTTCACCGGCAGTATTGTCAAATAATGTTGAACCATGACCAGGTTTGCCGGTACAATTCACCCATAGTTGTAATACTGTTTTTTCTGTATAAGTGACGCAAAATGTATTATCCGGAGAAACACTAGCCTCGTCTAGTGCAAAACCAATATTCAAATTTTTGAAATCCTGAGTTGCTACGAGAGCTCCCATTCCATCTTTCCCGCCAATTTCTTCATCTGGTACGAATGAGATGTGCACTGTCCTTTTTAATCGAATTCCATTCAATTTTAATCGACGGATTGCTTCTATATGTTGAATGCCGAGACTTTTCGTATCTTGACTTCCTCGGGCATAAATGTTTCCTTTTTCGTCCATATGGGCTGCGAAGGGTGGATATTTCCATTGATCCTGATAAAATTTGAAATTTATTATAGCTAGAAAATCGATAAGCGGGAAACAACACCTAAAAATGGGGTTCAGCGGATGTAGACTAACTCCGAATTGGATAAGATTACTCTGAATTATATAAAACTATGGTGGAGTACTCCGCCCAAACTGCTAGACTCACGCAAATTTTCAACTAAAGACGATACTTTTTAACAAAATTATTTCATTTTCAACAAGGTAGATTCATTTTCAACGAAATAGTTGAATTTGGAACCATAAACATGAATTTTTAACTAAGAAGATTAATTTTCTACCGAAAAAAACGAGTTTTCAACAAGATAGTTGAATTTTCTACCAAATAGTTCAATTTCTAACTAAAAATGAGATAGCTACATTAGGGTGGCCCTTATTTTTCACTTTTTGAATTTCTCTGCTCTCACCCCCCAGTTTTGTTTGAATGCTAAAAAAAAATCTCAAAATTTGAGCAAAATCGTGATATGCTCCTTACTTTTAGGTGGGATTTGTTGGAAGCAGTAAGAAGTATATTCGTCAGGGATAATAGATTTTCATCTATGGAGAGGAGGTGAGAAGAAGTTATCTCATGGGATAATAAGAGACAGGAGAGGTAGGGGAACCATAGGAGGGAGTGAGAGGAAATGTTGCCATTTTTGTAGAGGAGTGATGTATGACGGATAGATTTCGAGGGAGGTGTCTATCTCATAAGATAGAGAGAGATGGCAGGTTGGAAGAGTGATCTGGAGAGTACCAGGGGAGGTGGTGCGAGGATAAATGTCGAGGGAGGTGGAAGTGATGTATCTATCTTCTAAGATAGAAAGAGATAGCGAGTTAAGCGGGTGTTTTTGATTTCGATTCTCTCCTGAAAAGAATTTAATTAGCGGAGATTCAATTCGTTAGTAAGTAGGAAAGGGATGAAGTTAGTCAGTGTGTCGGCTGAAATGGCTGGTATGCCAGCTGTCTCAGCAGAAACGGGCAGGCTGGTATGCCAGCCTACCCGTTAGCGGAGGAAAGAAGGGGGGGGGGGGGAAGAATTGGAGTCACTAGAAAAAATTATGTTTCGTTTGATTTTTATTCTTGATCTTTATTTTACCATAATTTTACAGAGTCGGAATTCTCAAGTGTAGAGCGTTAGTCGCCTCCTCACAGGAGGATGATGGCGATGCTTCGTCAATTCCCCTCTGGCTGGCTACCAGCTGGAGGATTTTGGCGTCCGAGAGAGAGTTCTGTATGAGTTCGTGTTCATGTTGGTCACGGCCAGCCCTATGCATCGCCCGTGTATTTCGGTTAGTTCACACTGCTTCTTAGCGTAAGCTTAGTTGTAGGTGGCGCTGGGTGGCATGTAAACCTGAATTTGTCAACAAATACATGTCAGATGTATAGGCAGGCTCCGTTTTTTACCATTTTTATCTAATAGCAAGTTTTTTGACAAATTATTTTAATTCGAAATTATGGGGAAAATTAAGAACTAAAAACACCCTCCAAAAGAAAAGAAAATCAAAAACACGGGAATAGTTGAAAAGAAAATAAAAGGCGGAAACCGATGTATAGCTCCAGGATATACTTCGGGTTATGATTCTAATCCTACGAAAGTTAGTGTTTTTCTTGTGCCAAAAGGTGAAGAAAATTTAAAGCTGGCAGAAAGCAATAAGACGCGACGATTTAATTTTAAAACCGGGGCATAAAATGTGTGAGTTACATTTTGCTCCGAAAGATATTTTGTTGGAAAGAGAA
>CAKNYM010043358.1:86275-102518 GCA_932195095.1 Andricus curvator
TAATGAGTTTTTCTTGCATGATACGGAGAGGATACGATGTGGATACTGTGAGGATACGCTGTAGCGTATCCGCTCCGTTCGTTCGGTCCGCCAGGGATACGATGTGGATACTATAAGGATGCGCTGTAGCGTATCCGTTCCGTTCATTCGGTCCGCCAGGGATAATTTTTCTATTTTGAATATCGCGCCAGTTTATTATTTTTCTGCTGCTTTGGAAATGCAATATCTGACTCTTTCTGAAGATATGCTAATTCAGATCCTATCAGGTAGCTCATCGGCGATAGGATTGCAGGTAGGCCAACCCAAAAGGATTAAAAATTTATTTTTAATTTTTAATCTGTATATATACAGATTCAAAAGTTACAAATTCAGAATCTACGGTTTTCAGCGATTTTAAATACCTAAATATTTTCCTACAAAATTTAAAATTAGGATAAATAAAATATATCTTGTAAACGTAGACGTATTTTGGATGTGGCGAATACCCGAGTCGTTTCAAGGGTCTTAACTGCATCAGTTTACAAAAATCATGAAAGATTTTTCGTTCTTAAATAAAGTTCACATATGCAATTGAATATTCTTTCAGAAACAAATATTACGAAATCAGCCAATTAGCATTAAACATTTTTATTAGACACCTCTTTTCATCAATAGATAATCGTTTCTGATATTTTTCCTGGGCATGACAGAATATTCAGTTCTCGATCATTATAATTTATCCTTAGCTGTCATTAGTACGCTTATAATTATAAAACCAGTTTATTAAGTAAATAGTAGGTGAAACAATCAATATATAAGAAGAATAAAATTTTCTTTTTTTACGTCTGGGAAATTTATAATTTAGAAACTTAGGATAGAACCTAATAAAAACGACATCTTCCCGACTAATGGTATTAATACCATTAGTATTATACCAATAGTTTGGAAGATGTCGTTTTTATTAGGTTCTATCCTAAGTTTCTAAGTTGAAACAATCATTATTTGACAAAAATCATACAAGCTTAAATTTCTGACATTTTTTTTATCTCTGATATTCCTAGTCCTAGTCATTAGTCTTGAAAATATTTTTTCCAAGTCACTCCTAAACACAATAAAAATTTATGGGCTTTTTATAACACAACCTTTATCTTGAAACAACTGTTGGAAAATGTAATGTCAAATAAAAAGTCTCTAAATATTTACAAATAATGAAGATTTTTTTTTAAATGTATAAACATACCACAAGACTGTTTTATTCAAATTTAAATTACGAATAATGAAGAGGCGCAATTTTTTTCAGGTTAAAAATTATTCATTTGCTCTCACACATTAATTAATTACATTATTTCAATGAAACTTTGTCAGAAAATATAATATCCCTGCTGAAATATTATACAAAAAAATGAACATTTTTTGCCAGTTTCCCAGTGAATTAAGACTTTATGGTTTGAAAGTTTAAAACTTTCGTTAAAAATTCAAAAATTTGATCTACTTGGTTGAATTTTGAAATACTCTGTTAAAAATTCATCTTTTTTTTGAAAATTCATCTGTTTTGGTAGAAAATTAATCTTCTTGGTTGAAAATTCTGTTTATGGTACTTAAAAATTAATTCGAGACCTTGTAAAAATAGGTGAAAATTGAGGAGAAATTCTTGATTTCAGGTATTTTAGAGGATTTTTCAAATTTAAGAGAAAAACAATTTTGTTAAAAAGTCATATTTTTATTTGAAAATTCAACTCCTTTGTTGAAAAATCGCCTTTTGAGTTGAAAATTCAATTATTTGCTTGTAAATTAACTTTTTTGTTGAAAATGCTCATTTTCGGGTTGGAAATTAAACTGTTTCGTAGAAAATTAGAATTTTTTATATGAAAATTCATCTTTTTTGGTAGAAAATTAAACTTTTCGGTTTAAAACTTATCCTTTTGGTTGAAAATTCAACTGTTTCGTTGAAAATTCCTCTTTTTGGGATGAAAATTCAACAATTTTGTAGAAGAAAAATCATTTGGCTTGAAAATTGAACAATTTGGTTGAAAATTTATCTTTTTTGGTAAGAGATAAATCTTCTTGGTTGAAAATTTATCGTTTTGGTTGAAAATTCAACTATTTGGTTCAAAATGCTTTTTTTTGGGTAAAAAATTCGACTTTTTTGTAGAAAATTAACTTTTATGTTGAAACTTCTGATTTCAGGGTTGAAAATTAAACTTTTTTGTAGAAAATTAGAATGTTTTATTTGAAAATTCATCTTTTTTGGTAGAAAATGAAACTTCTTGGTTTAAAACTTATCCTTTTGGTTAAAAATTTAACTCTTTTGTTGAAAATTCGTCTTTTTGGGATTAAAATTCAACAATTTTGTAGAAAAAAAATCATTTGGCTTGAAAATTGAACAATTTGGTTGAAAATTCATCTTTTTTGGTAAAAGATGAATCTTCTTGATTGAAAATTTATCTTTTTGGTTGAAAATTCAAACATTTGGTTGAAAATGCTTTTTTTTTTTGGGTTGAAAATTCAACTTTTTCGTAGAAAATTAACTTTTTTGTTGAAACTTCTTATTTCAGGGTTGAAAATTAATCTGTTTTGTAGAAAATTAGACTTTTTTATTTGAAAATTAATCTTTTTTGGTAAAAAATGAATTTTTTTTATTGAAAATTTATCGTTTTAGTTGAACATTTAATAATTCTGGTAGAAAATTCAACTATTTCGCGGAAAGTTAACTTTTTTATTGACTATTCATATTTTGGGGTTGAAAATTAAACTATTTTGTAGAAAATTAGATTTCTTAACTTGAAAATTCAACAATTTGGTTGACATTTTTTTTTAATTTCTTGACTGAAGAATCTTTATTGTTTGAAGATTCATCTTTATGTTTGAAAATTAACTTTATGTTGAAAATTCACATTTTTGGTTTGAAAATTAAACTATTTTGTAGAAAAATCGTCTTTTTTGGATTGAAAATTCAACTTTTTCGTAGAAAATTAACTTTTATGGTAAAAGATGAATCTTCTTGATTGAAAATTTATGTTTTTGCTTGAAAATTCAACTATTTGGTTGAAAATGCTTTTTTTTGGGTTGAAAATTCAACTTTTTCGTAGAAAATTAACTTTTTTGTTGAAACTTCTTATTTCAGGGTTGAAAATTAAACTGTTTTGTAGAAAATTAGACTTTTTTTATATAAAAATTTATCTTTTTTGGTAGAAAATGAATTTTCTTTATTGAAAATTTATCGTTTTGGTTGAACATTCAATAACTCTGGTAGAAAACTCAACTATTTCGTGGAAAGTTAACTTTTTTATTGACAATTCATATTTTGGGGTTGAAAATTAAACTATTTTGTAGAAAATTAGATTTCTCAACTTGAAAATTCAACAATTTGGTTGACATTTTTTTTTACTTTCTTGACTGAAGAAACTTTATTGTTTGAAGATTCATCTTTATGTTTGAAAATTAACTTTATGTTGAAAATTCACATTTGTGGTTTGAAAATTAAACTATTTTGTAGAAAATTCGTCTTTTTTGGATTGAAAATTCATTTTTTTCGTAGAAAATTAACTTTTTCATTGAAACTTCTTATTTCAGGGTAGAAACTGAAACTGTTTTGTAGAAAATTAGACTTTTTTTTATTTGAAAATTCATCCTTTTTTGGTAGAAAATGAAACTTCTTGGTTTAAAACTTATCCTTTTGGTTGAAAATTCAACTGTTTTTTTTTAAATTCTTCTTTTTGGGATGAAAATTCAACAATTTTGTAGAAAAAAAATCATTTGGCTTGAAAATTGAACAATTGGGTAAAAATTTACCTTTTTTGGTACAAGATGAATCTTCTTGGTTGAAAATGTATCGTTTTGGTTGAAAATTCAAAAATTTGGTTGAAAATGCTTTTTTGGGTTGAAAATTCAAATTTTTCGTAGAAAATTAACTTTTTTGTTGACACTTCTTATTTCAAGGTTAAAAATTAAACTGTTTTGTAGAAAATTAGACTTTTTTATTTGAAAATTAATCTTTTTTGGTAGAGAACATTCAATAATTGTGATAGAAAATTCAACTATTTCGTGAAAAGTTAACTTTTTTATTGACTATTCATATTTTTGGTTTGAAAATTAAACTGTTTTGTAGAAAATTCGTCTTTTTTGGTTGAATTCGACAGCTTTTGATTTAAAATAAAAATATTTTTTGGTTGAAACATCGATTATTACATTTTCCTTTGAAAATGTATATCTTTTGGTTAAAAATTCAACTACTTTTTGAAAGTTGAACTACTTTGTTACAAATTCCTTGTTTTGGTTAGAGATTCATAATTTTAGTTTAAAATTCATTTTTTTGTTGTTGTTGAAAGTTCATCTTTTGGTTAGAAATTTTAACTATGTATTTAGTTAAAAACTCATTGGTTCCTGAGTAAAATAATTTTGTAACAAAATTGAATTGTTATCAACAGAATCTTGGGATTAATCGATTAATTACAATAATTTCTGAATTAATCTGAGAACTTGTATTTTTTCAAGTATCAATTATCAGCGCGAAATAAATAAATTTGATGAAACAATGGATCAAACTTACAGGATAAACCGGTACGACGTCCATGTGACTGTTTAATAAAATCGACGGTTTTTCGGGTTCCAAACCTTCCCATGTGATAACAACTATTGGTTTCCGAGGAACTGGTTCGAAAACAGTTATTGGAAGATCCAAAGAATGAGCTTGTTCTTTTAAAAATGCAACACAATCATCTGAAAATTGATAAAAAACTTTCTATGGTTAAAAACAGACAATTTGTTTTAATGTTTATGCAGGAGTATCAACAAAGAAAAATTAACTAACTTATTCATTTGCTAGAATTATTTACCATAATTAACGTTAGGTTGGACCGAAGGAATTCTCAGATACTCTAGAAAATTGTCCAGGGCTAACTTGTCGAGTTGAGGCTGTATAGACTGAGAAAAATATAAAAATAACATAATAATAAAGATAACTAACCAGTATCATCAAATTATCTAGAGAATCTTAAAATATCGAGTTTCCAAATCCAGGGTTAAATATAATATAAATTAATCAATCTTACCTTACCGGTTACGTTACTAATGATGAAGACCATCACACATATACATTTTTTTCCTATTTCGAGTGCCATTTTTTCACCTCAATACGCAACCAGTAATTTACGGATAGTGACTCAAATTAATTACCTCTCTTGCCTCTCTTATAGTCTCGGACGCGAATTCGCTTTCGCGCATGTGCACAGTGGAAGAAATGAACTGATAAGCAAATTATACCGGTTATCACGGTGATCTCTGTAAACGACAGTTGCGAGATTGCATCAATTGATTGTTTTTGATATCGTAACATACTTGCTTATTAATCTCAAAAACCTTTTTAAGAGTTACACCATAAAATTTTGCACAAGGGTGTTGAAACTAATTTTGGGGCCTCACTTCTTTTGATTGCAACTCGCTCAAAAAAATCTCTGAATTGTTTAATAAAAATAATCTGAAAGCTTAAAGTCTTCCGAATTCAACGATATGATCACCTTTGATCCTACATTTTTTTTGTCAATTGTTAGAGGGCAAAGCATCCTCGAAAAACAGGTTTTTCGGCCACCTTTAAGCGTTGACTTTCACCGGTTCCCAGAACGAGGACATTAGGCAAAATCTGAAAAAATTCCCGGATATTCTTTCACATTGTTTAATGCAATACATTTTTCAAAATTCTGAAATATTTAATAATTTACTTTTTACGCGGATTTATTTACAAAAATTGTATCGTAAAAAAATGAAGATAGGAAGCCGTTTAATGTCCCCACATTCGCAGTTTTGTGATGCGAGTGCAGTTCAATAATTAAATCTATGATAAAATCATTCTTCCATAAGAAATATCATTTTGAATATTTCTGACTTTAATCATAGTGTTGGCGCACGTGGACTCCGTTCAACAGATGTGAGTGAAGAAAGCAGGGGCGTCGCAACGCCTTAGAGATACAATTCACAGAGTAAATACAGGGCTACGTGAATTGTATCTCTGAGGCGTTTTTAATTTTTTGCAAAGAATTTAAAATTCGATCTTCAATTGCTATTCAAAGCCGGTTTTTCAAAAACCATGAAATTTTAATCTTAAAATTCTGGGTAGTTTTTCTTGGAATTAACTAACTTTTTTATATCAAACTTCATTCACCGTCTTCTGCGTCTCCGATCTCTCTACCATCTCATTGGCAGATTTCAGAGTGCATAGCCCCTCGTAATTATTTGATTATTCTAAATCTCTTTGTTCTAAATACTTTCTCCTGTATTTAGAATGTGCGCTATAATATGAATGACTTTGTCACATGCAGTACTAGAAACAAAAAAATTAACATCAATATTTATGAAATTTAGTTTGGGGAATTTAAAACAAAAGTTTTTACTTCACGTAGGATTTATTCTGTATGATCTCGATGTTAATGGGCGACATATCGACGTTAGAATAACTTAGATTTAATATAATAAGAAGTGATGGCTACTAATAATTAATATGTAATTTAAATTTAAGCTACTTACCCTGTAATTGGCCTCGACTGTTTAGTATAATTTTCCAATAAAAAAAATACAGTGAAGTCTCGCTGATTTAAATTTTCGTTAGTTTTAAGTCCCCCCTACACGCTAATTTTAAGTTGGGCAGTTCAGGCAACGAGCCCCCACTGTCTATGAGTGCAGTTCCACCAAACAAGCTTCGGCGGTGTGGCGTCGCTTATACGTGAGTGGCGTGGCCTATCTTGCGCCTTGGCGGTGGAGGGGATACACAGGAGTAAGCGAGGTGACCGAGAGTGGTATCCGCCTTCTCTTTCCAACCTATGTATCCCCTCCACCTCTAAGCTACTGAGTACGCCGCGCCACTCACGTACAAGCGACGCCACGCCGCCGAAGCTTGGTCAGTGGAACTGCACTCTATGTACGCTCTCCTCCGCGTCAGTGGCTGACCGATAGAGTATTTCCACTTGTGACGTCATTTAAAAATGTCCGAATTGTTCAGGGAAAACATTGCATTGTATACATTGCGTCGCGTTTATTATCTTAGTTAAAGAATTTTTTTTATCGGCAAATGAAAAATGTCTAGAGAATACTTTTTGAATTTATCTGGTGAAGTGAAGGTCCGTTATTGTAATAAACTAAGTGCAATTGACAATTTAGATCCCTACGATCTTGTATCGTATTTTACGATAACTCATAGTTATTACACGTGCAAACAATTGAAAGCTTATAAAAGCTTAGAGGCTTTTAAGTTTTACGAAGCCGGATTTGTTGAAAAAGCGTAGTGCAAGAAGGTAGATGACAACTTTCTAGTGCGGGGTGAGGTTAGTATTGGCACGTTCATTTCCCAGTGGGCAAAAAAATTAAGGACGTCCTAGAGTCGTCTTCGGGACATCCCTAAGACGTCTTTTGGAATGTCTCTTGGACATCCTAGGGATGTTCTTAAGACGTCTAATGTCAGTACGAAAGATGTCCCAAGAATGTCCCATGTCTTTAAGACGTCTTTCGGATATCGTTAGGACATTGGACGTGTTAGAGACGTTGATTGGACTGTCATTGGACGTCCTAGGAACGTCCCAAGGACGTTCTTGGGATCTTCATGGGTTTGTGCCCACTGAATTATCATTAACTGCATGGATTCATTCATATTGGAGTATATTTTGTTTTGAAATGTACTAAATTTTGTGTTAATTTAATAATAACGCTTACTTGAAAAGTAGCATACAGTTTTGAACATATTGCCTGTGCTTTAAATTTGAGGTTAGGAAATGTTCATTTTTATAGAAAAATCTCCTTATTTTTTCTAATAAATGTGGACAATATTTGCAAAATTAAAAATATATGAACTGTTACAGGTTAAACATTCTCAAAGAATGAATGATACAAATTTAAAAGCGCGGATTGTCTTAGATCTGACATCGGTCAGATCAGCTGGACTGATTTATGACATAGTTTTACTATATCATTTTTTACATAACGAAATCTTACATAGTGAAAGTAATCAGAGAAAGAGAGAATTCATGGAAATGCTTCATATTAAAAAACACAATAAGTTGTCTATTAATTTTAAAACTGATTTGGATAAATTAAACAAAAGTTATTCTTGTATGATTGATTACAATTAACAATAGGGTTTCATGAATCTTGACTTTCTCTTACTTCTGATGCACACAAAAGTACCAGGTATCAAGTTGATGCGGTAAATGGATCAATAGGATGCAACGTTTTGATACCTATATTCATGATCAACTTGATTCAAATTTCGAGATTAATTATCTGTCATAAAATTTCAACTACTCAACACATTATAAAATTATTAAAACCTCTCACCTGAATGATGATCAATTGTTGATGATCGTTTAAAATTAAATTGTTAATCAAATTTTGAAAAAAATCATTTACTTAGCTCCGTTTATTTAAGTTTATGGTTACTGAGGTTGTGGATGTTTGTTTACAAATGTCAGCAAATCTAGATCAAGGATCGATTATCGATTTGCAGAACTTGAATTTGGCAGAAAGGAATATTTTTCGAAAATCGTCAACTGTTATTCTGTGTTGTATACTGATGCTAATAAGCCTTGAAGTAGTTCTCCTTAATTTTCATTGATCCTCTAAAGTCTAAAGCGAATCATATTGAGTTGAAATTCTAGATCAAAATAGCTGCAATAATTTGACACCCCAAGTTTTAGTGTGTGTGTTTATAACGGATTTGCCTTTTGACCCACACTTAGATCTCAGGTATCGAGGAGAGAGCGTCGTTGTTTCGTATAAGCACCGAAACGTTGTTAAATATTATAAATGTTTTCATATTGTGATTTGATAATAATAAAAATAAAAAAGACGAAAGAAATAAAAAAGAGAAGGAAGGGGATTTGGTTGGTTGCCTTCTCATTTTTCTTTCCTCTTTTTTATTTTTGTCCAAAGAAACAAATTTTTTTGTTTTTAGGAATTGTAATAGGAGCATTTTGTGGCGGTTGTCCAAATTTGATCGTTGAATTCTTGTTTTATTTTCAAGAATTCTATACATTAACTTGAGTATTGGACGTTAAATAGGATTTTGAATTTGATTTTAATCTAATCAAATCAAAAGAAAAAACCAGAAAAAGTGCAGTTTCTTCACAAGATACAGTCTTTTTGTTTAAATCTTTATTTTATGTAACAACTGTAACTCCGCAGTCATGCACGGAGAAAAAGGAGTTTGCTAAAGTTCCAGGATTCACAGTTACAATAGGAACAGCAAATTCAGAAATTAACCGAAAATAAGTTTAGCATTTTTTTCTGCTTGTGCGAGTTACGTTTTTCTAGAAAGTTTACGAAAATCTTTTTTGTATTATTTAATCTTGGCATTGATTATAGAAAAGAACGCAACTTATCTTCGATTTATATCCCCAACTATTACTGATTTGTATTGAAAACCCCTTAATCTTTCGTGGATGTACGAGTACGATACCGATCACCGTCTTCTTAGTCTCCGATATCTTTACCATTTCATTGGCAGATTTCAGAGTGCATAGCCCCTCGCAATTATCTAGGTTACATCAACAATCTCCAACTCATAACCTATTCCTATTTTTTAAATATCTCAATCTATATTTTAAATCTCTTTGTTCTGAATACTTTCTCCTATATTTAGAATGTGCGCTATAATGAATTACTTTGTCACATTTACTACTAGAAACAAAAACATTAACATTAATATTTACGAAATTTCGTTTGGGGAATTTAAAACAAAAGTAAGAGAAATCATTACTTCACGTAGGATTTATTCTGTATGATCTCGATGTTAATGGGCGACATATCGACGTTAGAATAACTTAGACAGTGGCCCCAACTTTGGCATGTTGAGCTACTGCGCTTGCCCGGCGCAGCGTTCCTCATTGGTTGCTGTTGGCGCGCGATTTAAACCGGGTATAATTAACAATTATTGAAATTAAAGTAGATCATTATTATAAATTGCACATTAATATCAGAAATTACGTAATTTGTGATGTAAGGTTAGAAAAACATAATAATGCGTATATTTCGTTGATAAAGCATATTTTCTTTGAATTCAAAAGATAAATTTATATTTCAATAAAAAAGGTTTTTGAATAAGAAAAATGTTTATTCAAAGATTTGAAGATACGTATTTATAATATTTTTGAAATTTTCTATATATTTTTTTAACGGTGAAATATAAGTTAGTCTTTGGAACTGAAAAAAGAAACTATCAATTACAAAATAAACGCATTATTATTTTTTTCTAACCTTACATCACAAATTTCGTAATTTCTGATATTAATGTGCAATTTATAATAATTATCTACTTTAATTTCAATTATTGTTAATTATATCTGGTTTCAATCGCGCGCCAACAGCGACCAATGAGGAATGCTGCGCCGGGCAAGCGCAGTAGCACAACATGCCAAAGTTGGGGCCACTGAACTTAGATCCTTAATATAAAATCTCTAAACGATATTGTCGTTTTCGATTCTGACGATTTTCGAGAGTAACGCTGGTAACGTTTGCTTGCTGTAGGCCGCTCATATTCAACAGTAGTGTGTATCTGTGTGTGGTACTGCATTTGAAACTAGTGATGCTAATTGAGTCGCCTTTATGTGCGCATGTTTGGATTGTAGTATAGTTGATTGGCTGTAGTGCGCGCCTGTATTTGAATTTCCAATGAGGACGCGAACTAGAACCAATAAGCGCCATTTAGTCGAAGCATGCGCATGTCAAGGAGGTCTTTTCGGGATCACTGTGGGAAATAGTAATCGAATCGAATCGTAGTTCGAGTTCGATAATACGACACGTGTTTTTTCGTATTTGGTAATGCGCGGCTTAGAGTTGCCAACCGTTGCTCGGTAAAGTCTATAAAAGGAGTAATGAACCATAACCTCAATTGTGATGGTAGTCTGTTTTTAAACTTTTTACGCAAACAAGAAATTTTCAAATTAATCATTTTTACGCTCTGTAACTGTGATTTCTATTATAATTTAATTATAGTTATCATATTAAATATCATTTGTGAAACTCGTGTACGTTTCGGTTCTACTTTCCCTATAGAATTGAAATCTCCATTTCCTTATTAGTAGGGTGACCAGATTTCTGTTTCACCAAACCGGGACACATATTTTCCGACCCCCCCCCCCCCCTCCCAATAATTTGCAAAATGAAAAATTTTATGTCGGAAATGTTAATGGTTAATGGTTCATGTCAGAAATGGAACTCAAACGGTAGGGAGGGAAAACGAGGGTCTCTCAAAATGAAATTACTTCAAATGGTTTAAAAAAAGTGAGGGAGAGCCGCAAATTGGATATGGCATTAAATCTCACGTCACTCCAATATCTTTTAAATTATTTCATTTATTTATTATTGTCAATTATTCTAGAATCCTTGATCCTGTTTCGAATCTTATTTTCCCAAAATCTTTTTTGTTTGTTTTTTGTTTTGACTTATGTTTAAAATACAGTGCTCGCATCGTGCGACTTTTTGAAGAAAAATGTGACTAATAGACATTTTTCCGTTTTCCTCAGAAGTTCGCTGTACTTAGTTTCAATTTTTATCGCAATGAAATATATTAAATTAAAATTCAGTGCTAAACAAAATTGCATTATTTTAATTGAGAATATTAAACATGGAATAATTTCTTATTAAAACTTTATTCTGAGAAAATGTTCAATTAATAGCGTTTAAAATTGAACTTAAAACTTGAATTCGAACTAATTATTAGCACCCAATAAGAAAACCCAACTAACATATTTTTGGTTGAAAGTTTCTTCGTTTTGGTTGAAAATTCATCTCATTGGTTGGAAATTTGACTATTTCGTTGAAAAATATTTTTTGTTGTTGATAATCAATTACTTTTATTGAAAATTTAACTTTTCCACTTTAGATTGAAAATTTATCTTTTTTAGTTAAAAATTCAACTATTTGTTTGAAAATTGGTGTATTTTTTTCCTTCTTTATTTGAAAATTCAACCATTTGGTTGAAAATTCAATTATTTTGTTCAAAAGTTCTCTTTTTTGGTGAAAAATTCAACTTTTTTTTTAAATTTGTTTTTTTTTATAGAAAATTCTTCATTATGGATTGAAAATAATCTTTTGTATTAATATATATTTTTGGGTTGAAAATTCAACTGTTTCATAGAAAATTCGTCTTTTTATAGAAAATTAATAATCTTGGTAGAAAATTTATCTTTTGTATTAAAAATTCATTTCAGTAGGTTGGAAATTCAACTATTTGATAAGAAATTAAACTATTTTGTTTGGAAATGTAATTATTTTGTTGAAAATTCTACTCTTTGGTCGAAAATTCAACTATTTGTTGAACATTCGTCTATTTTGACAAAAATGTCGCCCTTGGGCACTTATTTTTGTTGAGGCTTAATCTCTTTTATTTGAGAAATCTACCATTTGGTTGAAAATTCAATTATTTTGTTCAAAAGTTATCTTTTTTGGTCAAAAATACAATTTTTTTGACATTCTTCTTCCAGATAGAAAATTCGTTAGTATGGATTGAAAATTAATCTTTTATATTCTCATATTTTTGGGTTGAAAATTCAACTGTTGTATAAAAAATTCGTCTTTTTGGCTTGAAAATTCAACAACTTGGTAGGAAATTAAACTGTATGGTTGCAAATAAACTTTTTTGCTGAAAATTGATATTTTTTGGTTGAAAATTCAACTATTTTGGTTAAAAATTGATATTTTTCATTGAAAAATTCACTTTTTCTATTTGAAAATTCAACTATTTGGTTGGAAATTCGTCTTTTTTGTAGAAAATTATCTTCTTGTTTAATATAATAAGAAGTGATGGCTACTAATAATTAATATGTAATTTACATTTAAGCTATTCACCCTGTAATTGGCCTCGGCTGTTGGGTATAATTTTCCAATAATAAAAACAGAGAAATCCTCGGAAATTTGATAAAATCTCTTGGAATCTTTTAAAATATCATGAAATAATAAATTAATAGAAAAATGTTCATATTAATTGAAAATTTCAATTATAAATTACTTTTTAATCTTTTAAAATTCCATAAAATATTTCAAATTCTTTGGAAGCACTTGAAATCACTTGAAACTTTCTAAAGTTCTTGAAAATCCCTTGAAAATTTTAAAAATACCCTTAGATATTTCAAATCCTTTAAAATCTTTTGAAATGCTTTGAAATGTATTGAAGTCCTTAGAAATTCCTTTGGTTTTTAAAAATACCTTAAATATTTCAAATCCTCTGAAATCAATTAAATATTCAGTATAATCTTTTGAAATACTCTCAAAGTTTTTAAATACTTTGAAATCTCTTGAAATCAATTAAAACATTTTAAAGCTCTTGAAAATGCCTAAGAATCTTTTGAAATACCATAAAATAATTCAAATCCTATGAGTGACATTAAATTACTGAAATCAATTTAAAAATTCTTAGGATCTTTCAAAATACCCTAAGATATTAGAAAACCTTCAAAATATTTTGGACTTCTTTGAATTTTTCAAGCTCTCCAAAATCCCTTGCAATTTTTAAAAACCCCAAAAATATTTCGAATCTTTTGAAATTCTTTCAAATTATTGAAATAAAAAAATCGTTTGATTCTTTGAAAACCACTTGAAACTTTGTTAAGCTTTCGAAAATGTCTTGGCATCTTTTAAAATAATTTAGAAGTTCTCAAATCCTTTACAATTTTTTGAAATTCCTTTAAATTATTGGAATCTCCTGGAAATAATCCACAGATTTTCAAATCCTTGAAACTTTTTTTAAATTCCTTGAATTTTTTTTTTTTTTTTTGAAATGCCTCTTTAAAATAAAATGAAAGCTTTGAAAACAGCCTAAAATATTTCAAATCCTTTGAAATTCCTTCAAATTATTCAAATAAAAAATATTCATTGGAGTCATTAGTAATTCCCCCAAAATATTTCAAGACCTTTAAAACATTAAAAATCACTAAAAACATTTCAAATCTTTCGAAAATGCCTTGGAATCTTTTAAATTACTCTAGAATATTTCAGATCCTCTGAAATCAATTAAATTACTGAAATCAAATGAAAAATCCTTGGAATCTTGAAGAAAGCTCTAAGAGTTTTCAAATCCTCTAATTTTGTCGAAATTCCTTCAAATCGTTGAAATCTCTTCGAAAATACATTGGATTCTTTTGAAATACTCTAAAATATTTTTAATCTTTAAACATTCCTTCAAATTATTGAAATAAATACAAAATTCCTTGAAATCCTTCAAAATTCCAATATGCCCAATCCTTTAAAATTTCTTCAAATTATTGAAATAAAAAAAATTCCTTGGAATCTTCTGAAATACTCTGAAATATTTTCCTAAAATATATATTCAGTTGAAATCTTTTAAAATCACTTGATGTTTGTTAAATCCTCTGAAATCCAATTAAATTACTGAAATCAATTGAGAATTCCTTAGAATCTGTTACAATACCCTAAAACATTTCAAAACCTCCAAAATCTTTCGAAATCCATTGAAATTATTTAAATCCCTTGAAAATGCCTTAGATTCTTCCAAAACACCCTATAATATTTCCAATCGTTTGAAATTTCTTCAAATTATTGAAATAAATACAACATTCCTTCGAATCTTCGAACAGTCCCTAAAATATTTCAAGTTCTTTGAAATCTTTAAAATCACTTGAAACTTTTTAAAGGTTTCGAAAATTACTCAGAATCTTTTAAAATCATCTGATATCAGTAAAATTACTGAAACCATATGAAAATACCTTAGAATCTTTCGAAATACTCTAAGAGTTTTCAAACCCTTAAAATTTTTTTTTAATTCCTCAAAATGTTGTAAAGCTTTCGAAAATGCCGTGAAATTTTTTTAAATACTCTGAAATATCTCAAATATTCTGAAATCAATTAAAAACTCAAATAAATTGAAAATTCCTTGGAATATTTTGAAATACTCTAAAAGTTTTCAAATCCTCTAAAAAAATTTTAAACTCCTTTAAATTATGTAAATCTTTTGAAAATGCCTTGCATTCTTTTGAAATTATCTAAAACTCTCCTAATCCGTTAAAGTCCTTCGAAATTGTTGAAACAAATACCTGCACAATTCCCTAAAACACTTCAAGTTCTTTTTAATCACTTTAAACTTTTCAGAACTCTTGAAAATTCCTAAGGGCCGATTCCACCAACTCTGATTAAGAAGTTGATCCTCGATTATTCGAATTTAATCAGCACCTGGCGTCAATTTTGGCCGGTTAACGGAGGTAATCGGCGATTAACGCTGGTTGGCAGAACAGAACCTCAAAATCGAAGTTTGCACTTGAGTATTTGGAGCATGTTTAGAGCGAATATGGAACATTTTTACAATAATTTTTATCAATATGTAGATGAAAGAAACTGTAAAGCCAAAATATCTTTGATGAGGCGTCCGGAAAGTGTAAATTGTGTTCCAATAACCTCACTTTTCTTACCTACAGTTCCTTTCACATCATTGGAAGAGATAATTCGTTTTTAAAAACAATGTATGTAAAATATATAAGTTAACGAAATAAGAATTCTGTCGCATAAATTCATTTTGCAGTGCTGAAAATAAATATTTAACCAATGTAACCTCGCAGTGCGCATCATGAAGCTTCCTTCTTGTATATTTTTCATATATGCATGAAATATTTCTGAGCGTCTTTAATTAATCACTATTAATGCCTTTATATTTCACATTATTAGTTTTTGAACTGAAATAGTGATGGAAATTTGTAACATTATTTTAATATATTACATCCACGCAAAATTATTTCACTTCTTGACAAAAAAGACTTCTGCTGGATGTCACATGACTTGGTTAATGTCGTCAGCTTGTACCATGCGCGCGCAAGAAACTTGAACGTTCTTCTTGTAGCAGCCAATCAGAATCGCCTTTACATGAGAATATCAGACTTACCACGAAAAGGGTATATGATTAGCTAATCAGAGTTAAAATGTCCATGGTGGAACGCATTACAATTTAATCATGATTAAAGCCTTGATTAAAGAATAATCATGATTAGCTAATCATGTATTTAATCAGAGTTGGTGAAATCAGCCCTAAATCTTTTAAATTTTCCTAACGATTTAGTTTAAATATTTTAAAATTACTCGAAACATTTTGAAGCTTGCGAAATTACCTTGTAATCTTTTAAGATACTCTAAAATATTTCAAATCCGTTTGAATCAATTAAATTACTAAAATCAGTTGAAAATTCCTTGAAATCTGTTAAAATATCCTAAAATATTTCAAACCCTCTAAAATATTTTGGCATTTCAAATGCCTTGGATTCTTTTCAAATGCCCTAAAATA
>CAKNYM010043359.1:0-43682 GCA_932195095.1 Andricus curvator
ACGGGAAGGGGAAGGGGAAGGGGAAGGGGAAGGGGAAGGGGAAGGGGACGGGGACGGGGACGGGGACGGGGACGGGGACGGGGACGGGGACGGGGAAGGGGAAGGGGATTAAAGTAATGTTACGAAAAACGCTACAATAAAATAATAATCTAATAAGTTGAAAAATTAGTTTCATATTTCCGACTTTACACCATTTCCCCTATTCCACTCTTTTCCCCCTTTTGTTTGAATGCGAACGGAATAAGAAAATCCAGCTATTTTTGGTTGAAAATTCTGCTATTATATTTTTAGCTCGGAATTCATCTCGGTTGTTTAAACGTTCTACTATTTGGTTGAATATTCAATTATTTTTTTGATAATGGAATAATCCATTTACTATTTCGTTTTTTTGGTTTCAACATTTTTTTTTTTAATTTATTTTTTTAAGATGCACATCTTTAGTTGAAAATTTACCTACTTTTTTTAAATTAGTTTTTTATTTTTCTTTTAAATTAACATTCTTGTGGAAAATTCCTTTTTTGTTTGCTTAAGATTTATCTATCATTCTAGCTTAAAAATAACATATTTGGATAATGATTTGCCTATTTTGTTGAAAATTTGTTTTCTTTTTTTTAGAATTAATTTTTAAACTGAAAACGTAACTTTCTGCTTTCGGTTGAAAATTGATACTTTTAATTGAAAATTTATATTTTTTGATTGGAAATTCAACTGCTTGATGGAAAATTCATCTTTTTGGCCTTGCAAATTTAACAGTTTGGCAGGAAATTAAACTATTTGATTGGAAAAAAATTTTTGCTGCTTGGTAGAAAATTAATATTCTTGCTGAAAAATCAAATTTAAGGTTTTTTGTTGAATTCAAATGGTTCAAAATTTTTTTTATTGAAAATTCATTTATTAAACTTAAAACTCAACGATTCCACCGTTGATTATAAATACATCTTTTTTAGTTGAAAATCCGACTATTTAATTGAAAATTCATCTTTATTGATTAAAAATTAACTTCCTTCTTGAAAATTCATCATTACCAGTTTATTAAAACATTCGACAGATTAGCTTCAAAATTTATTTCTTTTCATAAAAATTATACTTTTTGGTAGAAAATCAATCTTCTTTATTTAAAATTCATATTTCTTGTTAAAAATTCATTTATTTTGTTAAATCTTCTTCTTCTAGTAGAAAATAATTCTTCTTGGTTGAAAATTCATCCTTGTAGGTTGAAAATTTAATCATTTAGTTGAATATTCAACTATTTTTTTTAATTAGTCCTTTTGGACTGAAAATTCATCTTTATGTAGAAAATTCATCTCTTTTGCTTGAAAGTTTACTATTTTATTATTATTGCAACTGTACGGTTAAAAATTAATTTTTTTGTGGAATATTTCTCTTTTTTGATAAAAATTGATTTTCTTGGTAGAAAATTCATCTTTTTTGGTTAAAAATGAATTTTTGTTGTTGAAAATTCAACTGTATTCTAAAAAGTTTGTCTTTTTTTTTTAATTTAACTATTTGGTTAAAATTTCAACTATTTTGTTGAAAATTAAAATATTTTGCTCGTAAGCACAAATATTTTATTATTAAGCAACTCTATAGTCAAAAATTAATTTTCTTATTGTTGAAAATTCGTATCGTTTGCTTCAAAATTCCTCTCTGATGGTAGAAAATCTTTTTGGTCGAAAATTCAACATTTCCTTCTATATGCGAAACCCCTAAACATCAAGTATTTATTCAAGAAACAAATATTAATATGATAATAATTTTAATTATATTATACATTGAAAATGATTAATAATAAATTAAATTTACGAAATTACTCAATAAAATTTGAGAATACTGCCTCCAACATACGATTTCTTCGCATATTTAAAATTTTTTCAAACTAAAAGTTGATTACCACCGAGAATGGGGAGATTTATCATGTGGAGAGATAAATCCGCTTTTTAACGAACCTTCTTAATTAGAAAAGTTGCTGGAATTACTTTCCAGTATTTTGACATTTAGAAAGCTATTAACGCGCTGAATTTGCTTCCAGTTTGCGAGTCAAGCTTATAAAAGTTTTTACAAATTAGGCATTTTGTTTGGTACAATAAATCTCTAGATGAAATTTTTTTTAAATATTCAGCCTTTTGCACTAAACTTTTTCCCGCTATTTTGAAAAAATGACACTAATGCGAAATTTACATTTGTGAATAGTTGGGAAAAAATATTCGCCATTTTAATTTGTAACAATTATTGGAAAAAATTTTGAATTTTTGTGAATTCTTACTGTTTCTTATGTGGGGGAGGGGGGTAGAAGATCTTATGGAAAAATAGTAATGAATTTATTAATATATAAAATAATGAATACAATAAATAAATAATTAACCATTTCAACAAAATACATAATTTACAACCACAAAGATAAATTTGTAACTAAAAAGATAAACTTTAAAATTAATTTTAAAACCTAAAAAAAAAAAAAAAAAATTCAACAAAATATGTATATTTTATACCAAAAAAATAAATTTTCAACCAAGAAAATTATTTTTCCACCAAAAAAGACGAATTTTTACTAAAATACATCAATTTTCTATCAAATAATTCAGTTTTGCACTAAAAAAGATTAATTTTCAACCAAAAAAAAAAAAAAAAAAATTTTAACGAAATAGTTCAAATTTTCAACCGATAAGAATAAATATCTTCAGAAAAATACGGCTTTTCAACAAAATACATGAATTTTCAACCAAATAGTTTAATTTTCAATTAAAGACGATTCATTTTCAACCAAAAATTAAAGAATTAAATTTTAAGTTAAAAGATTAATTATCAACCAAAAATGGAAGTAACATTTTCAATGAGAAAATCATTTTCACCCCCAAAAAAAAAAGAATTTTCAACAAATTAGTTCAATTTTCAAACAAGGAGAATAATTTTCTTCAGAAACATACGACTTTTGAACGAAATACATTAATTTTCAACAAATTAGTTTAATTTTTAATTAAAAACGATACATTTTCAACCGAAAATAAAATAGTTAAATTTGAAGTTAAAAAATTAATTTTCAACAAAAAAAAAACAATTTTTAAATAAAGAAGATACATTTTCAACCAAAAATTAAGTAATTAAATTTTAAGTTAAAAATTAATTTTCAACCAAAAATGGATGTAACATTTCCAGTGAAAAAATAATGTCTACCGAAAAAAACGAATTTTCAACAAAATAGTTAAATTTTCAACCAAGAAGTATAATTTTCTTCGGCAAAATACGACTTTTGAACGAAATACATAAATTTTCAACCTATTAGTTTAATTCTCAATTAAAAACAATACATTTTCAACCGAAAATAAAATAGTTGAATTTTAAGTTAAAAAATTAATTTTCAACAAAAAAAAACAACGAATTTTCAACAAAATACATGAATTTTCAACGAAAAATTTTAATTTTCAATTAAAGAAGATACATTTTCAACCAAAATCTAAGTATTTAAATTTTCAGTGAAAAAATAATTTTCACCCAAAAAAAAAAAAACGAATTTTGAACAAAACAGTTGAATTTTCAACCAAGAAGAATTTTCTTCAGAAAAATACGACTTTTGAACGAAATACAAGAATTTTCAACCAATTAGTTTAATTTTCAATTAAAAACGATACATTTTCAACCGAAAATAAAATGGTAAAACTTTAAATTGAAAAATTAATTTTCAACAAAAAAAAAACGAATTTTCAACAAAATACATGAATTTTCAACCAAATAGTTCAATTTTTAATTAAAGTCGATACATTTTCAACCAAAAATTAAATAATTAAATTTTAAATTAAAAAATTAATTTTAAAACAAAAATGGAAGTAACATTTTCAGTGAAAAAATCATTTTCACCCCAAAAAAAAACGAATTTTCAACGAAATAATGAAATTTTCAACCAAGATGAATAATTTTCTTCCGAAAAATACGACTTTTGGACAAAATACATAAATTTTCCACCTATTACTTTAATTTTCAATTAGAAACGATACATTTTCAACCAAAAATAAAATAGTTGATTTTAAGTTAAAAAATTAATTTTCAACAAAAAAAACAACGAATTTTCAACAAAATACATGAATTTTCAACGAAAAAGTTTAATTTTCAATTAAAGAAGATACATTTTCAACCAAAATCTAAGTAATTACATTTTAAGTTAAAAAATTAATTTTCAACCAAAAATGGAAGTAAAATTTTCAGTGAAAAAATAATTTTCACCCAAAAAAAAACGAATTTTCAACAAAACAGTTGAATTTTCAACCAAGAAGAATAATTTTCTTCAGAAAAATACGACTTTTGAACGAAATACATGAATTTTCAACCAATTAGTTTAATTTTCAACCGAAAATAAAATAGTAAAACTTTAAGTTGAAAAATTAATTTTCAACAAACAAAAAAAGAATTTTCAACCAAATAGTTCAATTTTTAATTAAAGACGAGATATTTTCAACCAAAAATTAAATAATTAAATTTTAAGTTAAAAAATTAATTTTGAACCAAAAATGGAAGTAACATTTTCAGTGAAAAAATAATGTCTACCCAAAAAAAAAACGAATTTTCAAGAAAATAGTTAAATTTTCAACCAAGAAGAATAATTTTCTTCGGAAAAATACGACTTTTGAACGAAATACATTAATTTTCAACCACTTAGTTTAATTTTCGATCAAAAACGATACATTTTCAACCGAAAATCAAACAGTTAAATTTTAAGTTGAAAAATTAATTTTCAACCAAAAAAAAACTAATTTTCAACAAAATACATGAATTTTCAACCAAATGGTTGAATTTCCAATTAAAAACGATACATTTTCAACCAAAAATAAAATAGGTAAATTTTAAGTTGAAAAATTATGTAAAAAATGAATTTTCAACAAAATAGGTACATTTTATATATCGAAAAAGATAAATTTCAAACCAAGAAGATGAATTTGTTACCAAAACCTCGAATTTTTAACAAAATACATCAATTGCCAGCTAAATAATTGAATTTTCAAGTAAAAAGGGTAATTTTCAACAAAAAAGGGAAGAGTTACATTTTCAGTAAAAAAATTAATTTTTAACAAAAAAAAAAGAAATTTTAACCAAATAATTATAGAATAGTTGAATTTTCAGTTAAGAAAATTAATCTTTAACCAAAAAAAGAACGAAATTTCAAGAAATCAGTTTAATTTGCAACCAAATAGTTGAATTTTTAACTAAAAAATATGATGTTCCAACTAAGAATGAAACGGTTGAATTTTATAATAAAATATTCATTAATTAACAATTAACAAAATACATCAATTTTCATACAAATATTTTACAATAATTTCAAACCAAAAATGGAATAGTTACATTTTCCGCAAAAAAATTAATTTTGAATAAAAGAAAACGAGAAATGGAATAGTTAAATTTTGAGTTAAAAATATTCATTTTCAACCGAAAAAACGAATTTTCAACAAAATAGTTAAATTTTCAACCAAGAAGAATAATTTTCTTCAGAAAAATGCACATATTTCGTTAAAAATTCGTCTTTTTCAGTAGAAAATTAAAATCTTATACGTTGAAAATTCTTCTTTTTATTTGAAAATTCAACTGCTTGGCTTAAAATTGAACTTCTTTGTTAAAAATCAATTTTTTTAGTTGAAGATTCATAATTTTAGTTGAAAATTGATCTTTTTTAGTTGAACAATCAGATATTTTTTTTAATTCATGATTTTGTTAAATGTTCAAGAATTTTTTGTTGAAAATTCGTCTGTTTGTGTTACAAATTCAACTATTTTGTATTTCCTGTTTATTTTGTAGAAATCTTGTTTTCTTTTCGTTTAAAAAATCAGTAATTTCTTTTAAATTTTGTTTCTTACTCGATTGTAAAACAGTTTTTTTCATGGAATTTCAACTTTTCTATCAAAAATTTAATTTTGTTGTTGAAAAATCATTATATTTGTTGAAATGTTTTTTTTTTCGAAAATTAATCTTCTCGGTTATAAATTCTTTTTTCTGTTTCAAAATTCAACCACTTGGTTTGCTTTTTATTAGCTTTGTTAAAAATAAATTTTTGTGGTTGAACATTCATAATTTCAGTTGGAAATGTATCTTTTTTAGTTGAACATTCCAAAATTTATTCGAAATTCATGTAATTTTTGAAAATTCTTTAACAATTTTTTAAATTTTTCAGGATTTTATGAAATTTTAGGAAAACTTTTCTTCATTTTAAAAAATGTTTCGAAGTTTTAGAAGTCTTGATAAAAGTCGAAAATAGTTTAAATCTTGACAAGATTTCAAAAAATTCAAAACAAAATGTAGGTGTTTGAATATTTTAAATTAGAAGCTTTTTGAGGATTTTGAAACATTTCGCGGCAATACAAAATTTTTCTTAAGATTCTTAGAAAAAATTTCCAATGAATTTTTATTTAGCCAAATAAATTTTAGGAGAAAAGTGAAAAAGTATTCAAAGTATTTCAAATGATTTTCTGAAATTAGCACAAAATTTTAGAAAAAATTTGAGTAAGTATAAAAAATATGTGGAAGTTTTGAAAGGATAGAAAAGTAATTTAAACTTAAAAAGATTCTAACAAAGTTGAAACAGTATGTAAATTTTCCTAAGTTTACGAACGAAAATTTTGAAAGCTTTTTCAGAACTTTGAAAAGTTTGAACAGAACTAAAAAAAATTACTAGGATTGGTGGAAAAACTTTAAATGACTTTAAGATTTCTAACAAAGCTTAGAAAAAAAATTATTTTGACAAATTATTTATTTTAATAGAATACTTTAAAACATTTCAATAATTGTTGTTTTTAAGTTTCACGAAGTTTTGAAAAGATTCAACAATAATTTGAATCTTAAGAAAATTTTTAAAAATGTTAAAGAAAATGAAGATTTATAAAGGTTATTCATGTAATTTTTGAAAATTCAACTATTTGGTTAAATATAAACTCTTCTGTTGAAAATTAATATTTTTGTTTTGTAAACTTCACTGTGTTGCAGAAAACTTGTTTTTGGCTTGAAAATTCAGCAATTTTTTTTGAAAATTCAAGGCCTTCATAATAATTTTTTTTTTTTTTGCTGAAAATCTATTCCTTTGGTTGGAAGTGTAACAATTTTGTTGAAGATTTGTCTGTTCTTTGGTTGAAAATGATAATTTTTGTAACTGAAAATTTAACTTGACCATTTTTGTTGAAAACTAATATTTTTTGGTTGAAAATTTATCTACTTGGTTACATTTTTTTTAGAAAGTAAATTGAAATATTAATCATCTTTATTAATTTCTGTGTACAATGGGAAAAATGGTCTTAATTAAGAGTAAAATAAAAAAAAACTTGTATTTATTAATAAATAAATTATTTGGTGCGTCTTCATGAAAGAAAGAAACAGACACAAGATTTATAGAATAAACACCAGAAATCGTACATTTTTAATTAATGCATAAATTCAAAAAGTTCAGATTTTATTTAAGTGGACAGATTGACTAATATGTTTATTATTGATATTAGGTTACCTTGAAAAACTCAGATAATTTCACAGCTTACTAGGATTCAGAATAAATTTTATAAATTATGACGTCAGCACAGTTTTATTGTAGAGGTACACAAATTTTGTAAGCCTCCTCACTGAGGCTTTAAAACGAATATTGTCTTTCAGATAAGTGGGAAAAATATTCGTAATTGAACATATTAAAAAAAATTTTGTTCATTGAAATTTTAAAAGTCGTTTCCATTATGAATAATCGCAGTATTTTCTGACGTTCAAAATGTATGTTGTACAAAAAAAAAAAAAAAAAATAAAAAAAATAAGATGCACATTTACCTATTTACCTATGGGCTTAAAATTATAAATAATTACTGCTGTTAGTAATTTCCGATTACTGGTCAAATAATTTTTCTGGAGAAACTAGAAAAAATCTGCCTTGGCCCGAATTTGAACCGGGAACGCCACTATTCACGAGTGGAGCGTTGAACGCCACCGGGGCTTGAATTGTGAATAGTGGCGTTCCCGGTTCAAATCCGGGCTGAGGCAGATTTTTTCTCGTTTCTCCAGAAAAATTATTTGACCAGTAATCGGCAATATCAAACATAAGAAATTAACTAATTATTCACCCTGGTCGACAAAATAATATCATTTATTAAATTTTAATTAAAACGAATCCACCCAATTTATATTTTTTAATTGTTAGTGATGATTCAACTATTTTGTTACAAATTCGTTTTTTTTGTTAAAAATACAATTTTTTAAGTGTGAAATTACCCTTTCTATTTTTTGTGAAAATTTGTATCTCGCAGTTTAAAATTCATGTATTTCGTTGAAATTTCGTTTTTTGTTGTTGTAGAAAATTAAGACTCTTGCTTCAAAATTTATCTTTTTGGTTGAAAAATGAACTATTCTGTTCCAAATCCAACTGTTTGGTTTCAAATTCAGGTATTTTGTTGAAAATTCTTATTCTTAAGAAGAAAATTAATCTTCTTCTTTAAAAATTCATGAATTTAATTAAGATGAAACTATATAAAAGAAAATGTACTATTTAGTTGAAAATTCGTTTTGTTTTGTTCGTTAAAAATTAATTCTTCTGACTGGAAATTTAATTATTGCATTTTTGGTCTGAAAATTTATCTTTTTGGTTGAAAATTCAACTATTTGATTTTAAATTTGTTTTTTTTTTAGTTGAAAATTCGACTATTAGTTGTAAGTTCGTTTTTTTGTCTAAGAATTCAATTATGTAACTGTAAATTTCACTTGTTTCATTTCTGGTTAAAATTGATCTTTTTTAGTTGAAAATTGGATTTGGTTTTAAATTCATGTATTTAGTTAGAAATTCGTCTATGTGATAAAGAATTAATCTTCTTTCTTGAAAACTCATTTTTTTGGTCGAAAATTAATTTCTTTAACTGCAAATTTAATAATTCTATTTTTAGTTGAAAACTTATCTTTTTCAGTTGATAATTTGATTACTTTGTCGAAAATTCATGCATTTTGTTAAAAATTTGTCGTCTTCAGTAGAAAATAAATCTTCTTAGACGAAAGTTGATTAATCAAATTTCAACCATATAGTTGAATTTCACCAACAACAGATAATTGAATAAACAAAAATAATAAAATAAAATTAATAAAAAATATAAAATAAATAAAAAAAATAATAATTGAATTTTCAACCAATAAGATTAATTTTCAACCAAGATATATAACTTTTAACAAATAAGATGACTCTTTAACAAAATAAACGAATTGGCAACACAAAAAAAAAATCAATAAATTTTCATCAAAGAATGGAATGGTTAAATTTTCAGTTGAAATTTTTTTTTTATCAAATAGTTACATTTTTAACAAAGCAAATAAATTTTCTACAAAAATTATGAACTTTCAACCAGAAATATACATTTTTAACTAACAAGTTTAACTTTCAACCAAGCAGTGGAATTTTCAACCCAAAAAGATGACTTTTCGATGAAAAATGTAACAGTTGCTATTCCAAACCAAAAAGATTTTATTTTTAGATTAAAAACGAATTTTTCACTGAATACATCAGTTTTCAGCCAGCTAATTGAATTTTCAACTAAAAAAAAAACTTTCCTGCCAAATATGGAATTGTTTGATTTTTAGTTTATCAAATTAATTGTCAGGATTAAAGATGAAATTTTAACACGTTTTTTTAATTTAGTTAATTACACATATTTTTAATAAAAGTAATACATTTTGTATTTGAAATTCATGTAGTTTGAGTTAAGGAAGCATTTAAGTATTTTGTAAGCATACCAAAAAAAGTTTTCGTACTTTTTTCAGCATTTCCAAATTTTGAATTTTTCCCGTTTTTAAACGATTTTCGCGCTTTGAAAATAACGAAATTTTTTTCTCACATAACAACAAAACATTTTGTTCGATTTCAAACGCAGAAGTTTGAAATGTACAACTTTTTTCAAATCTTCAATTAACTAATATTATAAATTTCTCAAGAAATTTTGTTTTTCCTTTTTAATGTTTCTGTCCATTTTTTTTTCAAATTGAAAAACTGAACAGATCACATATATTTTTGGTGAGATTTCATTTTTCTTTAAAATTAAAAATATATAAAATAGGTACCCTCTATTAATACAATTTTCATTGAGTTAGTAATTTAAGAAATTTTATAAATTAAATTAATTGCTTGAATAATTTTCATTCAGAATTAATTTTAGTTTTTTAATTAATTTACACTTTATTTGAATTTAATGCTATACACAATATTATTCAATTAAAATTCGGTTTTCATTTTTCAATTTAAATTAAAAAAATAAAGTGTATCTAGTTAGGTTAACCGAAATCAACCAATACTTTATATTCTATGAGGTTTTAAAGAAACATGTTTAATTTTCTAGAATATTTTTTTTTCTTTATCACAATGAAAAAAAAATTACTTTTTCTCTTAAAAACGTGAATGGTAATATTTTAAAAACTATGCATGATGTAAACAATTCTTGCAATATGTATCGTGAGTCTGTGGATACTGAGTTCTTATTGAAATTTGTTTTAATTAGGTGGACAGAGCAAAAAGTAAAAAAATGTATTTTTTCAACAAAAAATATGAATAATTAATAATTTAAATTAGTAAAATAGTGGCCGCTGTACCGGAAAACCCGGAAATTTTTTCTGACCGGAAAAAAACGTATTTCCATGGAATTTATATTAGTTTTTTAAAACTTTGAACGAGTCGTAATAGTAGACACTGTTTAGACACTTTTTTTTATAGTTTCTCATAAAAAAGATGAATTTCCCTAAAACAAAAGATTATATAAATGGTGGTATCAGTTTTAACGAATTTAGTAAGTACATTTTTTTCTTAAAGCTGCCTCTGATGAAATGTAAATATCTGGGGAAGAGAAGTTTGCCGTATAAAGCCTGTAAGATAACGACTGTACGATATATGTGTTATATAATCCAATAAAGCACTAGAATATTTATTAGTTGCATTGTAAATCCAATTCTTCAGTCACACATTAATTAGTATTTCCTCTGATGAGACAAGACAAGGATGGTTTCTACTGTCGTCTTAACCTTCGCGGTTATCCTCAATTCAATTGGTTAATATAACAATATAATATATCTCTAATTTTAGGTAAATTTTTAAGCTTTCTGCAAAATACAATTTGTCCAAAATGTGTGTCTTCAAAATAATAGATTTCAAAATGTGCCCCAATCGATACAAAATACGTACCATATGTGCGGCTGTACATATGGTACGAATACCATATATTTTTGCCCTACTGCATATAATTCAGCAACTCCTGTTGACGAACTGATGTTAAGTACTTCTCTGTTCAGAAGATAAAAATATGCCGGAAGAGAAAAGTAAAATCCGGCAAAATATGCTCGAAGAAAATACACAGCAAAAATATAATAATCTGCTTCTTGTTGCAGATTTGAGTTCACAATTCGAATGCTTGCCTAATGGCGCCCCTATTCCGGTTGTTCCTCGTTCTGGAACTGGTTATTCTTCTGACATAATGCATTCTCCTGAAAGGTCTCTTCCTCCTGTCACACCTCCATTTCCGGTTTCTTCAGTCAGGTCTTCGCCTCGTGCAGAGTCTTCTCTTCGTGTCAGGTCTAGGTCTCCTCCTGCCAGGCAATATTCTTCACGCATACTTGGATATAGCCTTGACCAACTGAGATTTATTCGGCTTATTCCCAACGCGAATCCGCACCAGCGATTCGAAATTCGAAGGTACACCTTTCCTCCTGATAAACCAATTGAATTAAGAGTAGAAGGTAATGTCTTTGGGCCCATGCCAACCGCAGAACAAAGTATATTATCAACGTCCAATGGTGACGTCTTTGCAATATTGCAGTGTAACAAATATCTTCGTGGAATTTATACAAAAGCAATATCTGGCTATCAAAGACGGGCAAAAATAAACATGAACAGCGGCGTGGTTGAAGAAATGAGCCGAGCAGAAGTCAAGGAATCTCCATTAGCGTCCCGGGCATTAATCTCAAAGTGTTTTAGAATAGTAACTGTAAACGACATTCCTCTACACAATTAATTCAATATGAAAAAATTTGAAACTAAAATATAATATTGTTTTTGATGCGAATTAGGATCAACATGTTACAAGTAACTGGTAATTACAATAAAAAATTAATGTATTATGATTTTCAATGCTTCAACCTTTCTTAATTCTCAGGGTGTCTTCTCTAAAATCCACTGATATATATAATACACTGGATGCAGGATTCAATGGAACGATCTGTGCCAACTTGAAGGTTTCGGAGCCGCCATTTTTCAGGGTTGTTTTTGTTCGGGGCCATTCGGGACAGATCGGGATATGCGGGAGATTCAAATGTAGTAGTAATCATGTCAAATGCAGTTTATTGTCAATGAGTCAATCGACTAAAACTGGAAACCAAATAAAACTTAATAGAAAGTAATTACGTGAATAAAAATAAGCGAACAGTACCAAAAAAGAAAAGTCGATGGGATTTTAAATTGGTGAAATACACATTTTGTAAACACGTGGTTTAGAATATTTATCAATTGAATTATTATGAATTCTGATAAAACCTGCAATTTAGCTAAAATTGCTAGTTTTTAATCAAAAATTTTAATCTTTTCTGTTGAAAAAGCAAAAAAATTAACAATAATAAAGTATAACTTTCGAAAATTCAAAAATTTTCATAACTTTTTATTGATAATATGTGTTTTACTTTGTCGTGAAAATCTACAAGGTATTACAGAAAACTAAAGGATTTTTCATTTTCTAATTTGGGTGTTTGACGTCATAAAAATCTTTTGATTGTACGTAAAGTTATTGTAGAATGTTACAAATCTTCACAAAAAAAATAAAAGATTTCACCAAAGTTGAAATATTGGAAAACTGTACTTAAAAATTGTGTTGTATATACTAGTAGTTTATTGTAGAAATGTACAAATTTAAAAAAAAAAATTACAAACTATACACTTTTAGAATCCACATCAATGTTTCGACTTGTACTTTACTGTCAATTTTTGTAGGATATGTAATATATAATTTTCTACAAGGAACTACAATAAAAATAATTTTTCACTTTTACGAAGAACTTTTTCTATTATAATAAATCACAATGAACTGTAGTACGATTATTGAAAATTGAACAATTATTGATTTAACAAGACGATTCGGAACAGATTTTAACGTTAAAAATATAAATTTTTTAATTTGAAAGCCTCAGTAGTTAAAAAAAATGTGAACTTCTGATTGAAACTTCATAAACTATTCTTCATTCTAAAATAATTTCAAATTAATAAATTTATAATCAGACGCTCTTATTCAATTCCGAATCCTATTCAAATATTGTTTCAATCTAAAATATTCCATTCTTAACACTGTAAAAAAAAAGTATCATTTCAAGGCTAGTTTTCGGCATTGAAACAGTCCTCCAAAAATATAGTCTCGGGTGGCTCCATTCTAATGCCACTTTATTTTGATGCCAATAAACGACGTTTTAGTACAACTTTTTTGGATCAAAACAGGACTGAAGTGAGGATCAAATTTCAATGACGTAACGTAGCACATGGGAACGTCAAACGTCCGCGAGCTGTCACTGTAACTTTTTTCGTGTTGTTTTGACGGTTATATGGCTTTCGTCATGTAGAGTCGTGATTATCTTAAAAATGTAACAATAAAACGGTTTCTTTATAAAATTATTGTGAAAATGGCCCTGTGGAGTTTTCTACTGGTGTTTCTAAGTTTATTCATCACATTAATTATGCCAAAGTGTATCGATCCCGGGTGCGAATCAGGTTACAATAGTGAACTCAAAGAACATGAATATGAAAAAGATAATATTTTCATCGTTCCGGAGGACCCAGCTATTAAAGCTTCATTGCAAAAAGACTTTCTCCACGAGAAAATCCTAAAAGGACCTAATGATACTATTTTGAGAATGGTAAGTGATTATGTAATTACCGTAAAATTGAAATCAAAATTTAAAGATAAAACAAAAGTAAATTCTTTTTTATTCAATAAACTGTATTTATTAGGTATTTTCACTTACTACTCGTTTAAAAAAAAGTAACATTAATTTAAGATTTTGGTCGCATGAATTGTTAAAGAAGGAAAATTGAGGTTAGTATCATACATTTTGTAGCCTTCTAATTTAATCCTGAAATTAACGCCACTTTTTTGTATCCTACTCAAAAAAGACATTGACTAGACTAACTTGGTACATATTTTTTATTCTGAAAATTACTAAAAATATGAATAAATTGTGTTTGTTGTTGCACTTGCTGGCGGGAAAACAAACCGAATTTTTTTGAGACGAGTAGTAAGTGAAAATACCTAATAATGCAGTTTATTGAATAAAAAAGAATTTTATTTTATTTTATTTGTAAATTTTGATTCCGATTTTACAGTAAATATATAATTATTTACCTTTAACAAACTAGTGCCAGCGGGTCCTTTTAGCATTTTCTCGTAGAGAATGTCTTCCTTTAAAAAATGTTTACTATAAACGAACTGGCCAGCTTTCACGGTAAATTTTTTCAGAATTAAAGCTTTTTGCCATAAAGCTTTAATAGCTGGGTCTATCGAAACGACGGAAAAATTAATTTTTTTCATATTGAGGATCTTCGGGTTCTCCGAGTTCACGTTTTTAACTTGATTTGCACCCCGCAGCGATACACATCGGCATAATTAATGCGATAAACATAAAAACAGTAGTAGAAAACTCCACCGGGCCATTTTCACAATCCTTGTTTAATGTATTACATTACAGGTCAAATTTGTCAAAAATTGAAAGAGGAACTGCGTTGATTGCAAATCCGCACTATTTTATTCTGCAAGCGACGAAAGTGTAGGTCAAATCCAAATTAATCATGCAGTGGCAAAATTAATCACTTTAGATCAAAATTACAATCTCCAGTACCCGAATTTTAAACTGTTTGATTTTATAAAATCAATCAAAAACTCGTTTTCTCTGCATTGCAAGCAAAGTCATGTTTTTGACTTAGTCTTGAATGATTTTTCTAAACTCAAGTTTTGCTTTTCTTGTGCAGAACATGGGAAGGAAGTTTTGGCCTACACTTTTCACTTATATTTGCAGAATAGAATGCGCCAGTTCGCTAAAATTTCTTTAGCTGATTCCAAAAAAAAAGCTAATATGCAGAAAAAGAAATTATCAAAATTAGCTGAAACCTAATTCTAATTCGTAATTTATTAAAGACTTCGAAAAATAAGTTGCCAAAGATGAAAATATTCGTTAATGGTCTTTCTTTGAGAGTGACTATACAAATTAGAGGTGTGCAGTCGTTTATTCGAATTTGTAATACAAATTTAGACACGCCTGGAAAGTTGTTTTTTTTTCGAAATAGAACAAAATTTAAATGTACATCAAACAGGTTTGATTTCTTAAGCTATTAAAATTTCTAAATCAAAATAACTCCTTTTTTTGTAAAAAAATGACTCCAAACCTCAAGTTGAATATTTGAAATTCGATTTATTCGAATATTCGAACAAGTCGAATTTCGATGATTCTACTTGAATTTTGGATACATTTTTACACAAAAAAAAGTTATTTTGATTTTAAAAATTGTAATAATTCAAGGAAATCAAGGCGGTTTGATGTACAGTTAAATTTTTTTCTATTTCGAAAAATCCAATGTTCCAAGCGTTCTTGAATTTGTATTAAAAATTCGAATAAACGACTGCACGGCTCTATTCAAAATTTTCAAATATTTTAGCTTGGTTAGAAAGTCTATTTGATTTTAAACATATATCATTTCGTTATTTGTAATACAAAATAATATTTTATGATGTATTATATTACTTTTTTGCAATATATAGATATAATAATTATATTTATTATATGGGTTATTCTTCTCGCGGAGGGCACTTGAAAAACAGACGATTTTTTCAGTGACCCCAAAAACATATAATAAACATGGTCTGACCCCCGGACTTAAAAAAAAATTTATCAGATTTTTTGAGGTTACTTCAGAACCCTGACGTGCTTGGGGTTTTCGGACCTCGGATTCGTATTCAGCGACGCCAAAAACATACAGTAAACATGGTCTGACCTCCAGACCCGGAAAAATATTTTTTATGAGGTTTTTTGAGGTTATGTCAGAATCCTGACGTGCTGGGGTCTTTTTAACCTCGGATTCGGATTCTCTGTTCATTTGCTTCGAGTTTAATTAACAGAATAAGCATAATTTCCAAAAAACATTTATAAGGAATTAATGATAATCGTTTATAGTTTTAACTCAATTAAGTACATAGAAATAATCAACGAGATGTGAATCTAACTCGCAAGCACGTCGTGTGAACACGCCGGTATAAACCTAACCTAAATCTGTCAAATGAAATTCAGGATCTTCAGGATCGTAACAAGTCGTAATTAGGTATTTCAGGTTTGGGTGGGCGAAATCCAAGACTCCGAGATGTCTGCACACCGAGGGGCAAACAATAATACCAATTGCATGGGACAAAACTTTATTTTTTTATTTAGACAAAAATTATTTTTCCTTGTAAGTTTTCATGATTGAAATAGCTTTTTAATAATAAAAATATTATATCTAAATTAGGTATTTCCGGGTAGGTGGGGGAAATCCAAGATGTCTGCAAGCCGAGGGCCAAACAATAGTACCAATTGCATAGTACGAAACTTTATTTTTTCAATAATTAAAAAAATAACTATTTTTTAATGTAAGTGTGTTTGCACATTATTTTTTATTTTCTAAAAACTATTCAATTAGATAAAAATAACGATTAAAAAAATTTGTCATGATTTTATTATGTAATTAAATAGCCTTTTAAAAATAAAAAATAATATCCAAATACACTTATTGTGGAAAGCCATCCGGGTATCTCCAATTTCAGTCCTTAACCCTACTTTCCCGAGGAAGATGTGATTTAAACACCTAGACTACTAGGATTAACCATTGAAACAGTACGACCCTTGAACAGCCATCCGGGTATCTCCAATTTCAGCCCTTAACCCTACTTCCTCGAGAAAGATGTGATTTAAGCACCTAGGCTACCAGGAAGGACCTTTGGAAGAACATCCACCTCATTACTTTTCAATCATTGTAATATGAATTTATCATTACTGAATAATAATTCAAAACGACTTTACAAACTTTTGTAACTTTTACAATTAAAAAAATTAATTCTATGCATCATTTTCAATTTAAACTTTGTCTTATATTCAAATAAATAATTAATATTTATTATATTTATTAGTATGTAATAATTACATATTTATTCACCAGTTTCCTCTTTTTAAAATAATGCCACCTTTTTCCCCTTTTCTATTTTCTCTATCACATTTCAAAAGTAAAAGAAAATTTAAACAATGAAGAATTCTCATAAAAGCATGAAGTTGCAAGCAATTGAAACAATACACCCTATGCATTATTTTAGTTCTCTAGTACGTACCACTTTTCAATCTGAAGTTAGCAAAGTAAAATAGTACGAACGATGGCATCAAAACAAGACGATTTGGTATTATAACAGGACGCTAAAAAAGTGATGCTCAATTAAAATGGAACCATAGTTTTTACAGTGAACCATTTAATTTGAATTATCTTAATTAATGAAGACTTTTTTGGGATACTCAGCAATATTTTACTTTTCATAGAATTTTAATTGTCCTATCTAACAAATTTTTAATATATAAGTGAAATTACTGAATTTTGATGCATAAATAATAATTGAACAATTGTCAATTTAGAAAAAATTTGAGTTAGTTTGAGAGATATTTACAAGTTTTGAGAAGATCCAAACTTAATTTAAAACTGGACCAAATTTCGAGAAATAAAAAATTCAATTTAGATTCTTGAAGATTTCGAGATAAAATTTTGAAGCTTTTTATGGATCTTTAAAGGTTTTAAGAAAACAAAATAATTTTTAAGTTTGCTGAGAAGATTTAAAATGATTTTTCATTTTGAAAAATTAATATTAAGAGCAAAAGTACAGAAGATTGTGGACAGAATGCAGATGTTTGAAAATTTCGAACACAAAATTTATAAACTTTTCAAGCATTTTGAAAGGTTTTAAATGAATAAAAAATTCTTATTTCTTTAGTTAATTTTCAAAGAATATTTAATAAAATTTTTAAAAAAGAATCAGGATGATTTTAAGGTAATTTTTTTACTTTTGCAGGATTTTCCAAAAATTTTAGGAAAAATTCGAGTTGCTTAAAATGATATAATTTTGAAATTTTTTGATTAATTCTTCAGTTCACAGCACTGAAAATGATAGCATGGATTTCTGTTTTTCCCCAGTCTTTTAACTGTACAATGTATAAAAGTTAAAAGTTAAAATTTTGCAGTTCAACGACCTTTAATTTGAACAATTTCAATTGAAAAGTGTTGAAAGCTTCAATTTTATACGCGTCAATTATTAAGCGTTTCAATGAAATAAATTACAAGGTTTAATTTTGTAAGTTTACAATTTTTGAAAATTTAACTTTGAGTCGCAAATCTTTTGAAATGTTGAGAAATCTCTTGAAATCTTCAAAAATTATTTGCAATCATTTAAATCTTTTGAACTTTTTAAAATCGATCGGGATAAAAATGGGAAATTTCCGGGCAATAAAAATCATCTGTCAAGTAGAAACCCTGTATTCTTTTAGAATCTACATTAGTTCCCGAAACCTGTAAATATGCCGTTATAGTCCATACTGAATACATTTTTCATGTAAATGACGGATTTCGCTCAAACGTTAGAGATTTTATAAATTGTGATATAATTTAATAAATATATTTTTTTCCTCGAAATTAACTCTAATGAAATACAAATATCTGATAAGCACAGGTCAGACGTAATAGAGTACTTATTAGTTAAATTGTAAATCCAAGTCTTCGTTAACAGAATAATTAGTGTTTTCTCTGATAAGACAAGACAAGGATGGTTTCTACTTCTCTACTAACCTTCGCGGTTATCCTCAATTCTTTTGGTGAATATAATAGTATAATATAACCATAATATTTAATAAATTTGTATGCTTTCTGCAAATTACAATTTGTCGGAAGTGATCCGCATTCTGGCCTAATTACTTTTTATCCAAACTCGGTTCGAGTTCGCTCGAAATGTGTACGAATGTAAGCTGAATTAATTCCGCTCCGGTGGAATCCAGAATGTGTGTGTTTAAAAAAATAAAATTCTAAAAGTTTCCCTATTGATACAAAAATTAAAATCTGGAAAAATATGATGTTTCTTGTTCCAGATTTAAGTTCACAATTCGAATGTTTGCCTAATGGCGCCCCTATTACGGTTGTTCCTCGTTCCAGAACTGGTTATTCTTCTGACATATTGCATTCTCCTGAAAGGTCTCTTCCTCCTGCCATACCGCATTTTCCGGATTCTCCGGTCAGCTCTTCGCCTTCTGCCGAGCCTTCTCTTCGTGCCAGGTCCAGGTCTCCTCCGGCAAGTTACCGTCCTATACGCCTACGTGGATTACAATTTGAACAACTCAGACATCTTCGGCTCATTCCCAAAACAAATTCTAACCTGCGATTCCAAATTCGAAGATACACTTTTCCTCCTCATAAACCCATTCACTTGAGAGAAAAAGGTAATGGCCCTGGGCCATTGCCAACAGAAGCACAAAATGTATTATCAACGTCCAATAGTGACGTATTTGCAATAGTGAAGGGGCATAAAATACTTCGTGGAATACATACAATAAGGTATGACTTTCCACATCAGACTGAGAAACGGGTTAAAATAAACATGTACAGCGGTGCGATTGAAGATATGACCCGAGAAGAAATCGAGGCGACTCTCCTAGGCAAGCAACACCCAATCTCAACGAATTTTAAAATAATAGCTGGAGACGACTCTCGTTTACATAATTAATTTGATTTAAAAAATGTTAAACTTATATATAACATTGGTTGTGATCCGCAATAGGATCAAAATATTACAAGTAACTACTAGTTACAATAAAAAGTTAAAATTTTATCGTTCTCACTTTATTTGTTTAAATATTATTGCACGCATGAACAAATTTTCAAATCCAAGTTTTTAGAAATTTAATGACATCCGTTTCTAAAAAAAAAATATTTTTTCATCCTAAATCCAGACTCGAGTGCTTAGGAAGGTTTATCAAGGATTGATGTTTCTCCTGTTACGAGAATATTCGGCTTATCCCCAACGCGAAACCGAACCGGCGATTTGAAATTCGAAGGTACACCTTTCCTCCTGATAAACCAATTGAATTGAGAGTAGAAGGTAATGTCTTTGGGTCCATGCCAACCGCAGAACAAAGTATATTATCAACGTCCAATGGTGACGTCTTTGCAATATTGCAGTGTAACAAATATCTTCGTGGAATTTATACAAAAGCAATATCTGGCTTTCAAAGACGGGCAAAAATAAACATGAACAGCGGCGCGGTTGAAGAAATGAGCCAAGCAGAAAGCTGAATGGCACCTGGGTGAGGTGTCTTGAACGGATGGACGAACCCTTTCCCTAGCTTCTCGTGAGAACAATAATCACAGCACCAAAAGGTTTTAGATGTCCATCGCTCTCGAGTGCGTGGTGCTGAAAATTATTTAGTTGGAAACACGATGACGAACAAGCGAAACGGTACCATTGGGTGAAACAATCGACTCAAGGATGAATTTCTTTAAGGCTTCATGGCACGTACGCATACTCTCTGGTGCCAGACACACCCAGAACTTCAGCATGTTTCGCAACAGTCTTTGAGAAATCAAGCTGCCTACCTCCCGAAAATTTGATTATGAACGCTAAGCGCTTTCTCAACCGCTGCATGACCAAGCCGCAGACGAAAAGGAGGAACTGACATTAAGACCAACCACGAAAACCAGGAACCTCCTGCGAGATGAGAGCGATTTCAGGAAGAGCAGGAACATTTACATCCAGATTTCTCCTGAGCCCCAAGATCTGGCTAAAATGGATGCCTTCCTTCGTGAGGATATCTCGGAGGAGTCCGACCTCTGGACCAACATTTATTCAGTTTATGTTGCGGCGAGAGCTTCGGCTGATTCCAGTCGAAGGCTAGAACCGACGTTGTATCAAAAGACCAAAAGACGCTGGCATCATCTAAAAAAGAAGATTCGACACTGATGACAAAATCCATCACGTGTTCAGTGTGTGCTTGACTACATAACACCTGATAGGCCGTTCACGGACGGGGCCCTAAAGTTCGCCCACTAAGTGAGGATCCAAGCAGCATATTTTTAACGGGTGTTGTCTGATGCAGAGAAGAGAATACAGAAAAGAACCGGATGGATCAGCGGGAATCAACAGTTTCTCGCTGACCCATTACGCCTTTTCAGCGATCTCCCTGTTTCTGTCAAAAATCCACCCAAGCCGGACGAGGTAGAGACTTTTTGGAAAGATGTTTACAAGACTTCAACACCAGATTTGAAGGAGGATACTAAGAATATCATTGACTTCAAGGAACTTTGCAAAAACCACATAAAATTTAAGGAGGAATATCCATCAATCACTGCCTAAGAGGTGAAGAAAGGTGGTATCAAGAACTTCTTTTGGAAAAAGTTTACTTTTATGCATCAAAATTTGGCTTGTATCTTCAACTCATATTTAAGGTCGAAGACGCCATTCCGCAGTGGCTGGTGTTAGGACGCACGTTACTACTCCTGAAGAAATACGGCTTGTCCAACCCAGGGAATCAAAGGCTAATAACATGTCTTAACACGCTATATAGGATCTTTGCAGCTATACTGAGCGACAGTTGGTATGTTGCTACAAACTTTAGTTTAGTTTTCCCGAATGGAGTATAAATTCATTTTCATTTTATTTCGAAGGAATCCAAAATGTGTGTGTTGAAAAAAATGGAATTCAAAAGCTATTTTGAGTGTTTACCTAATGACAACCCTATGCGATATGTCCATCGTTCCTGAATTTCCTATTCTCCTGACAGAAATTGTTTTCTAGGAGGGTCTCTTTCTCCAACCAGACCTCATTTTCCGGGTACTTCAGTCTGGTCTCCTCCTACTGATGAGCCTCCTTTTCGTGCTAGGTCTAGGTCTGCTCATTCCAGGTCTAGGTCTGCTCCTGCCAGGTCTTGTTCTGCTCCTGCCAGGTCTTGGTCTGCTCCTGACAGGTCTAGGTCTGCTCTTGCTAGGCTCATATGCGGAATGGCGTCTTCGACCTTAAATATGAGTTGAAGATACGGGCCCAATTTTGATGCATAGGAGTAAACTTGTTCCACCAGAAGTTCTTGATACTACCTTTCTTCACCTCTTAGGCAGTGATTGATGGATATTCCTCCTTAAATTTTATGTGGTTGTCGCAAAGTTCCTTGAAGCCGATGATATTCTTAGTATCCTCCTTCAAATCCGGTGTTGAAGTCTTGTAAACATCTTTCCAAAAAGTCTCTACCTCGTCGGGCTTGGGTGGATTTTTCACAGAAACAGGGAGATCACTGAAAAGGCGCAATGGGTCAGCGAGAAACTGTTGATTCCCGCTGACCCATCCGGTTCTTTTCTGTATTCTCTTCTTTGCGTCAGACAACACCCGTTAAAAATATGCTGCTTCGTTACCATCAGCATTCACTTGTTCAGTGTGTAAAGGTAGATCCTCACTTAGTGGGCGAACTTTCGGACCCCGTCCGTGAACGGCCTATCAGGTGTTATATAGTCAAGCACACACTGAACACGTGATGGATTTTCTCATGACTGTCTAATCTTCTTTTTTCAATGATGCCAGCGTCTTTTGGTCTTTTGATACATCGTCGGTTTTAGCCTTCGACTGGAATCAGCCAAAGCTCTCGCCGCACCATAAACTGAATAAATGTTGGTCCAGAGGTCAGACTCCTCCGAGATATCCTTACGAAGGGAGGCATCCATTTTAGCCAGATCTTGGGGCTTAGGAGAAATCTGGATGATAATGTTCCTGCTCTTCATGAAATCGTTCTCATCTCTCAGGAGGTTCCTGGTTTCCGTGGTTGGTCTTAATGTCGGTTCCCCCTTTTTCTCTGCGGCTTGGCCATGCAGCGGTTTTTTTTGAAAGCCAGATCTTGTTTTTGTATATATTCCAAGAAAAGACTGGATTTGGGATGAAAAAATATTTTTTTTAGAAACACACGTCATTAAATTTCTAAAAACTTGAACAACTTGAATTTGAAAATCAGTTCATGCGTGCAATAATATTTAAACAAATAAAGTGAAAACGAAAATATATTTCAAGTTCTTATTGTAATTAGGAGTTACTTGTAACATTTTGATCCTATTGCGGATCACAAACAATATTACATATAAGTTTAACATTTTTTAAATTAAATTAATGATGTGAACGAGAATCGTCTACAGCTATTATTTTGAAATTCGTTGAGATCGGGCGTTGCTTGCCTAGGGGAGTCGCCTCGATTTCTTCTCGGGTCATATCTTCAATCGCACCGCTGTACATATTTATTTTCACCCGTTTCTCAGTCTGATGTGGAAAGTCGTACCTTATTGTATGTATTCCACGAAGTCTTTTATGACCCTCCACTATTGCGAATACGTCACCATTGGACGTTGATAATACATTTTGTGCTTCTGTTGGCAATGGCCCAAGGCCATTACCTTTTTCTCTCAAGTGAATTGGTTTATGAGGAGGAAAAGTGTATCTGCGAATTTCGAATCGGAGGTTCGAATTCGTTTTGGGAATGAGCCGAAGATGTCTAAGTTGTTCAAATTGTAATCCACGTAGGCGCATAGGATGGTAACTTGCTGGAGGAGACCTGGACCTCGCACGAAGAGAAGGCTCGGCAGAAGGCCAAGTGCTGACCGGAGAATCCGGAAAATGCGGTACGGCAGGAGGAAGAGACCTTTCAGGAGAATGCCATATGTCAGAAGAATAACCAGTTCTGGAACGAGGAACAACCGGAATAGGGGCGCCATTAGGCAAACATTCGAATTGTGAACTCAAATCTGGAACAAGAAACATCATATTTTTCAGCATATTTTTCCGGATTTCAATTCTTGTATCACTAGGGCAACTTCTTGAATTTCATTTTCTGAAACACACACATTCTGGATTCCGCCAGAATGCGGATCACGTCCGACAAATTGTAATTTGCAGAAAGAATACAAATTTACTTAAAATTATAGTTATATTATACTATTATATTCACCAAAAGAATTGATGATAACCGCAAAGGTTAGCACAGCAGTAGAAACCATCCTTTTCTTGTCTTATCAGAGAAAACACTAATTATTCTGTTAACGAAGACTTGGATTTACCATTTAACTAATAAGTTCTCTATTGCGTCTGACCTGTGCTTATCAGATATTTGTATTTCATTAAAGTTAATTTCCAGGAAAAGAATATATATTTACTAAATTCGTTGATACTGATATCACAATTTATAAAATCTTTGACGTTCAAGCGAAATCCGTCATTTACATAAAAAATTTATTCAGTATGCACTGTAACGGAATATTTAGAGCTTTCGCAAACTAATGTAGATTCTACAAGAATGCAGGGTTTCTACTCGACAGATGATTTTTATTGGCCGGAAATTTCCCACTTTTATCCCGATCTATTTTTTAAAGTTCAAAAGATTTAAATGATTACAAACAATTTTTAAAGATTTCTCAACATTTTAAAATATTTGCGATTTGGAACAGCGAATTTTTTAAATCTCCGCTACTGGTTAAGCGGAGTTCCGGTAACTTTCATTGGGCCCTATCTAAATTTTTATATATGGAGTAAAATATGCTTTCGATGCTTTTCGATACCTTCAATAGTTTTGAATATATTACCATTTATGTTTTTCAGAAATACATGGAAAATTATTTATTCTGCAATCATTGCTTCTCTGTGATAAGAGGGAAAAATTTTTTAAGAAAATTGAATATATATTTCTATTAAATCTCATAGAAAATGAACTTTTGGTTAATTTCCGTAAACTTAGATACCCTTTCCGTATTGAAGATCATAAGGTCGGATACTTTCCGGACAGACTTTGGATACTGAATTCAACGTTGCATTGAAACGCATAATTTTATTTCTGTCGCATAATTTTGGAAGTTGTGCATGATAGCGAATAATTTTATATTCTTTGCGAAATATGCCTATAAAATTGCAACAACTTATTTCAACATGTAAAAATTTGGCAGATAATATAAAATATTTCACTCATTTTGAGTATTTTTTCAAATTATAAAAAAATTGTGTTGTGTGAGTTGGCACTCAAAAGATGTTAAAAAAACAGTTGAAATCAGCTAATATCGTCTGTTCAGTTCCTGAATTTGAAAATAGAAATGTAGGTACATGTCGGATTTATACATTAAGAATCGAAAAGAGCATGTAATTATTTTGTTGTTATGCGTAAAAAATGGTTGTTTTTGAAGCGCTGAAATCGTTTAAAAACGACAAAAATGATAACTTGGAAACGCTTCCAAAAGTGCGGAGAAAAATTCAAAAAATTGTATTTGCACGGAAAAACCGGTTCTCACTTTTTTATTTTCTATTGTTGTTCAATACCACAGACTGTAGCTACGAATATTTTGTGACAATTTTTAGGCTCATAGGAAAAGTTTTCTAAGCTTGTAAATTCTAAGACCGCACAGAAGAAGTTTAAAAAAAATTGTGCACATGTAAAAAAAATTATTAAATATTTAATATTTGCGCAGTGTTATACAATTGCCTAACTCTACTATTCTACTTATCGGTAAGGAAATGAAAAACAACGTTTTTATTTGTTTTCAGAGAAGACACCCTGAGAATGAAGAAAGGTTGAAGCATTGAGAATGATAATACATGAACTTTGTATTGTAATTACCAGTTATTTGTAACATGTTGATCCTAATTCGCATCAAAAACAGTATTATATTTTAGTTTCACGCTTTTTTCATATTGAATTAATTGTGTAGAGGAATGTCGTTTACAGTTACTATTCTAAAACACTTTGAGATTAATGCACGGGACGCTAATGGAGATTCCTTGATTTCTGCTCGGCTCATTTCTTCAACCGCGCCGCTGTTCATGTTTATTTTTGCCCGTCTTTGATAGCCAGATATTGCTTTTGTATACATTCCACGAAGATATTTGTTACACTGCAATATTGCGAATACGTCACCATTGGACGTTGATAATACACTTTGTTCTGAGGTTGGCATGGGCCCAAGGCCATTGCCTTCTTCTCTTAAATTAATTGGTTTGTCCTGAGGAAAAATGTACCTTCGAATTTCGAATCGCTGTTGCGGATTCGCGTTGGGAATAAGCCGAATAAATCTCAGTTGGTCAAGGCTATATCCAAGTATGCGTGAAGAATATTGCCTGGCAGGAGGAGACCTGGACCTGACACGAAGAGAAGACTCTGCAGGAGGCGAAGACCTGACTGGAGAAACCGGAAATGGAGGTGTGGCAGGAGGAAGAGACCTTTCAGGAGAATGCAATATGTCAGAAGAATAACCAGTTCCAGAACGAGGAACAACCGGAATAGGGGCGCCATTAGGCAAACATTCGAATTGTGAACTCAAATCTGCAACAAGAAACAGATGATTATATTTTTGCTGTGTATTTTCTTCGAGCATATTTTGCCGGATTTTACTTTTCTCTTCGGGCATATTTTTCTCTTCTGAACAGAGAAATACCTAACATCACTTCGTCAACAGGAGTTGCAGGATTATATGCAGTAGGGCAAAAATATATGGTATTCGTACCATATGTACAGCCGCACATATGGTACGTATTTTGTATCGATTGGGGCACATTTTGAAATCTATTATTTTGAAGACACACATTTTTGGACAAATTGTAATTTGCAGAAAGCTTAAAAATTTACCTAAAATTAGAGATATATTATATTGTTATATTAACCAATTGAATTGAGGATAACCGCGAAGGTTAAGACGACAGTAGAAACCATCCTTGTCTTGTCTGATCAGAGGAAACACTAATTAATGTGTAACCGAAGAATTGGATTTACAATGCAACTAATAAATATTCTAGTGCTTTATTGGATTATATAACACATATATCGTACAGTCGTTATCTTACAGGCTTTATACGGCAAACTTCTCTTCCCCAGATATTTACATTTCATCAGAGGCAATTTTAAGGAAAAAAATGTACTTACTAAATTCGTTAAAACTGATACCACCATTTATATAATCTTTTGTTTTAGGGAAATTCATTTTTTTATGAGAAACTACAAAAAAAGTGTCTAAACAGTGTCTACTATTACGACTCGTTCAAGGTTTTAAAAAACTAATATAAATTCCATGGAAATACATTTTTTTCGGTCAGAAAAAATTTCCGGGTTTTCCGGTACAGTGGCCACTATTTTACTAATTTAGATTATTAATTATTCATATTTTATGTTAAAAAAATACATTTCAACAAGAAGTCGGTAGCCACAGACTCACGATACATATTGCAAGAATTTTTGACATCCTGCATAGTTTTTAAAATATTACCATTTACGTTTTTAAGGAAAAAAGTAAATTTTTTTTCATTGTGATAAAGAAAAAAAAGATTCATGAAAATTCAACATTATTCCTTTAAAACCTTATAGAATATAAGATATTGGTTGATTTCGGTGAACATACGTAGATACCCTTTCTTTTTTTAATTTAAATTGAAAGATCAAAACCAAGTTTTAATTGAATAATATGGTGTATAGCATTAAATTCAAATAAAGAGTAAATTAATTAAAAAACTTTAATTAATTCTGAATGAAAATTATTCAAGCAATTAATTTAATTTATCAAATTTCTTAAATTACTTTTCAATTTCAAAAAAATGGACAGAAACATTAAAAAGGAAAAACAAAATTTCTTGACAAATTTATAATATTAGTTAATTGAAGATTTGAAAAAAGTTGTACATTTCGAACTTCTGTATTTGAAATCGAAAAAAATGTTTTGTTTTTATGTGAGAAAAAAATGTCTTTATTTTCAAAGCGCTAAAATCGTTTAAAAACGGCAAAATTCAAAATTTGGAAATGCTGCAAAAAGTACGAAAACTTTTTTTGGTATGCTTACAAAATACTTAAATGCTTCCTCAACTCAAACTACATAAATTTCAAATACAACATGTATTACTTTTATTAAAAATATGTGCGATAAACAAAATTAAAAAAACGTGAAAAAATTTCATCAACAAAATACATGAATTTTCGACAAAGTAAATAAATTATCAACCAAAAAAGATAAATTTTCAACTAAAGATAGAATTATTAAATTTGCAGTTAAAGAAATTAATTTTCGACCAAAAAGATGAGTTTTCAAGCAAGAAGATCAACTTTTTATCACAAAGATGAATTTCTAAGAAAATACATGAATTTAAAACCAAATAGTCCAATTTTCTACTCAAATTGAATGATAATTTTGAATTTATGCATTAATTAAAAATGTACAATTTCTGGTGTTTATTCTTTAAATCTTGTGTCTCTTTCTTTCTTTCATGAAGAAGCACCACATTTTTTATTTATTAACAAATAAAAGTTTTTTTTTATTTAACTCTTCGAGTATGCCCCTGTTTAAGATATTTTTAATATTTAATGATATTTAATAATTAATTCAAGTACTTTGTTTAAATTTAATTTTCTTGGTTCAAAATATAACTATCTTGTTGAAAATTAGTTTTTTTCTGTTTGAAAAAATAATTTTTTTATTGAAAATTAAACTATTTTACTTTTTGGTGAAAATGTGCCTTTCTCACTTAAAAATTCATGTATTTTGGTATAATTTCGTTTTTTGATAGAAAATTAAGATTCTTGTTTGAAAATTCATCTATATCTATTACAAATTGAACTATATTAGTGAAAATTTATCTATTCTGTTGATTTTTTTTTAATTAATTTTTTTATCTGAAATGTTAACCAATCCATTTCTGGTTAAAAATTGATTTTTTTTTAGTTAAAATTTCATATATTTTGTTGAAATTGCGTTTTTTTGTAGAAAATTAAGATTTTTGCTTGAAAATTGATCTTTTTGATTGAAAACTGAACTGTTCTATTGGAAATTCAACCATTCGGTTTAAAATTCATGAATTTAAAAAAAAATCGTATTTTTTAGTTTAAAATTAATTTTCTTGATTGAAAATTCATCTATTCGATAAAACACGGAACTAAAGTAGTGAAAATTCAAATATATTATTGAAAATTCTTTTTTTGTCTGTTAAAAATTAATTTTTTTAATTGTAAATTCAATTATTGCATTTTGGGCAAAAAGACTTTCTTAGTAGAAAATTCACGTATTTTGTTCAAATTTCATTTTTTTTCGTGGTAAATTAGGATTCCTGCTTCAAAATTCATCTTTTTGGGAAAAAACTGAACTACTTTGTTAAAATTCGACCATTTGGTTCAAATTCATGTATTTAAAAAAAAATTCTTATCGTTTGGTAAAAACTTAATCTTCTTGCTAGAAAATCATCTATTTGATTAAAAATATAATTATATTGGTGAAAATTCGAATTGATGTTGAAAATTAAACTATTTTGTTGAAAATTATTTTTTTTAAATTGAACTATTCATGGTTAAAAATTTATCTATTAAACTTGAAAATGCAACTATGTGGTTGAAAATTGATCTTTTTTAGTTCAAAATTTAATTACTTCTTTGAAAATTTATATATTTTGTTGTAAATTTTTCTTCCGTAGAAAATTAATCTTCTTCATTGATAGTTTATGTTTTTGGTTGAAAATTCGACGGTTTGTTTAAAAGTTAATCGATTTTGTTGAAAATTAAACAATTTCATTAAAAAAGTAATCCTTTTTAGTTGAAAATTTTGATGAGTCCAGTTTGGGCATGGTAATACACCACAGCCTCGTTTTAGTAACCCCCGGTTTAGTAATTCCTAGAATTTCTGGCCCACGCATTTTCTCAGCGAATTTTGCCTCGGAAAGGCCGCAGTGAGCGAGTACTCAGTCGAGTATATTGCGCAATATTATGCATTCCAATTGGAAACGGTTCAGGCGGCCCTGACTGTTTACGTTTCAATTCCCCCGATTTAGTAACAAGGCTATTTGCAGGGAAACCCCGGCACTGTTTCTAAACCGGAAGTTTGGTGTAACCATAATTTTATGTAATTCAAATTAGTCCTACGCAGTCCGGAGTAATTTTAGGTAATCTAGAGTAATTCTGTATAAAACAGGTAATCCAGGGTAATTATTTTTACGAGTTTCTTCCCCCTAGGAGTAGAGCCACTCGTTCGTGGTCAGACAAAAAGGTTTTGTTCGGAGAGATAAATACCAGATGGTCCTTTATTAGATTTGTAACATATTGCAGATATTTTATGAAAAGAAAATTTTCCATTAGTCATAATTCCACCTTTATAGTAACATTCGATCCTGTCACTTAGGGGTCATTCAATAATTACATATGATGATCAGGGGGCGGCGCCGCTAAAATCTTACTGTTTTTTATGGGGGCAGATCAAAATATCTTATGTAGGACTAATTTTAACTTTAAAAAAAATCTTATTTGATCTATTCTTAATTGTTTAAAAACTGTTCGATTTATTACATTTTCAAAAAATAGTTAAATTTTTAATATTTGTACCCGGAGAAAATGAAATTTCTATAAAAAAAGGCAAATTTTCAACAAAATACATCAATTCTCAGAAAATGGTTGAATTTTCACAAAAAAAAAAATTAATTGTCAACTAACATGATGAATCTTCAGCCAAAAAAGTTGAATTTTCAACCAAAAAGGTGAGTTTTCAACTAAAAAGTTCAATTGTTACCAAAAAAGATGACTTTTCAGCAAAATACATGAATTTTCTACTCAAAAAGATATTTCTTCACTAAAAAATGGAATGGTTAAATGTTTAAATAAAACAATGAATTTTTAATCGAATACTTACATTTTTAACGAAACAAATAAATTTATAACTGAAATTAATTTTTAACGAGTAGTTCAACTTTTAATAAAAAAAAAATGAATTCTTAATGGAAAATGTCATAGTTGATATTTCAAACCAAAAGGATTTTAATTTTAGATCCAAAACGAATGATTAACAAAATATTTAAATTATCAAACAAAGAAATAAATTTTTGACTACAATAATAAACGTTTAAACAAAAAATAGACTTTTTAACAAAATATTTAATTTTTTAACCAAAGACATACATTTTTAAGTAAAAGAATAAATCTTCAAACAAAAAATTCAATTTTTGACAAAGTCGTTCTATTTTCAACTACGTTGTTTAGATTTAAAGCATAGAAGATGAATGTTCAACAAAAAATGTAATAGTTGATGTTTCGACCAAAAAATATTTTCCTTTTCAACCAAAAATATTGATTTTCTGCCAAAAAAATCGAATTTCCAACAAAATGCATAAGTTTTCAACCAAATAGTTGAAATTTCAAATAAAAAAGATTAGTTTTGAATCAAAAATGAAATTCTTTAATTTCCTGTTTAAGAAATTTTATTTTCAACCATGAAAAACGTAAACTTTCAACGAAGCAGTTGAATTTTAATCCAAAAAAGGTAAAATTGCAACGAAAAATGTAACACTTGATATTTTTACTGAAAGACATTTTAATTTTAAATACAAAACAGTTGAATTCAACCAACAGAGATGAATTTTCAAACCATAAAGACGAATTTTCAGCAAAAGTGAAGAGTTGTCAACCAAGAAAGATTTTTGAAATGTTAAATGTTAAAAATTTTATACTCACATCATTTTACGTGAAAATTTGATAAATAAATTTTCTGCTAAAAAAATTAAACTTTTCAGCATTGTAGTATATTTTCACGAAATCTGGGATATCAATCAATAATTTTAAGTGGGTATAATCAATGGTCAGTAGTTTTGTGATTCAATATTTTTTATCAAAAATTGATTTTTTTCAGAATTGAATTTCCAACAGTTGAAAGTTGGTAATTGAAGCAAACTGAAAATTGAATTTTCAATAGTTGAATTTTCAACAATTAAATTTTCAAGAATTTAATTTTCTTTAGTTGAATTTTTAACAGTTGAAAATGAATGAATTTTCAGTAGTTTAATTGTCAACAATTGAATTTTCAAGAATTTAGTTTTCAACAGTTTCAGCAGTTGAAAATCCTACTGTTCAAAATTGAAGGATATTGAAAATTGAATTTTCAACAGTTGTAAATTGAAGAAAATTGAGAATGGAATTTTCAATAGTTGAATTTTCAACAATTGAATTTTCTACAGTTGAATTTTTAATAGTTGAAAATACAACTGTTAAGAATGGAAAAAAAATGGAAAATTTAATTTTCAACATTTGAAAATTAAAAATTGAATTTTCAATAGATGAATTTTCAATAGATGAATTTTCAATACAAGAATTTTCAATAGTTGAATTTTCAGTAATTGAATTTTCGAGAATTTAATATTCAACAATTGAAAATCCAACTGTTGAAAATTGAAGTAAATCGAAAATTTATAAGGTAATTTTCAATACTTAAATTTTTAACAATTTAATTTTGAAGATTTGAATTTTCAGCAGTTGAAAATCCAACTTTAAAAATGGAAGAAAATCGAAAATTGAAAGTGCAATTTTCAATATTTAAATTTTTAACAATTGGATTTTTATCAGTTAAAAATTTTACTATTAATAACTACATTTTTATTTTAAACAGTTGTTGAAAGTTGAGGAAAATTGAGTATTAAGAATTCGTTTTACAATTTTCTTCAATTTTCAACTGTCGCAAATACAATTTTTAACTTTTGGATTTTCAGAAATTATATTTTCAGCATTTAAAAATCCAAAATGAAAATGTAAGAAAATGGAATTTTAAACAGTTTAAAATTGAAAAAACTAGAAAATTGAATTTTCAATAGTTAATTTTTCAACAATTGAATTTTGAACTGTTGACATTTCAATTTGTAATAGTTCTATTTTCAAAAGTTATATTTTCACAGCTGTCTTTTCAACAGTTGAAAATCCAAAATCCAAATAGAATTTTAAATACTTGAATTTTCAACAGTTGAGCTTTGAACAGTTGTATTTTCAAAAGATGAAATCGAACTGTTGAAAATTGAATAAAATGACAAATTTAATTTTCAACAGTTGAAAATTCGACTATAGAATGTTGAAGAAAATTTAAAGCTAAATTTTCAATAATTGCAAATTCAACTAAAGAGAATTCAATTTTTGAAAATTCAATAAAATTGAAGAAAATTGGAAATGGAATTTCCAACAGTTTAAAATTGAGAAAAATAGAAAATTGAATTTTCAATAGTTGAATTTTCAACAGTTGAAAATCCAAAATAAAAATTGAACAAATTAAAAATAGCATTTTTAACTCATGAATTTTCAACAATTGAATTTTCAACATTTGAGTTTTGAACAGTTGTATTTTCAACAGATGAAAATTGGCCTTTTGAAATTGGAGAAAATAAAAAAATGAATTTTCAACAGTTGGAAATTCAACTATTCAATGTTGAAGAAAATTGAAAGCTAAATTTTCAACAGTTGGAAATTCAACTATTGAATGTTGAAGAAAATTGAAAGCTGAATTTTCAACAGTTGCAAATTCAACTAATTAGAAGTCAATTTTCAAAAATTCAACAAAATTGAAGGAATTTGAAAATGGAATTTCCAACAGTTTAAAATAAAAAAATAAAAAATCGAATTTTCAGTAGTTGAATTTTCAACAATTCAATTTTGAACTGTTGAAATTTCAATTTGTAACAGTTGTATTTTCAAAAAGTTATATTTTCACAGCTGCATTCTCAACAGTTGAAAATCCAAAATAAAAATAGAATTTTTAATACTTGAATTTTCAACAAATGAATTTTCAACAGTTGAGTTTTGAAGAGTTGTATTTTCAACAAATGAAAATCGAACTGTTGAAAATTTAATAAAATAAAAAATTGAATTTTCAACAGTTGAAAATTAAACTATTGAATGTTGAAGAAAATTGAAAGCTGAATTTTCCACAGTTCGAAATTGAAGTAAAGAGAATTCAATTTTTGAAAATTCAACAGAATTTAAGAAAACTAAAAATGGAATTTCTAACAGTTTCAAACTGAGAAAAATAGAAAATTGAATTTCCAATAGTTGAATTTTCGACAGTTGAAAATCCAAAATAAAAATTGAAAAAATTACAAATAGCATTTTTAACACATGAATTTTCAATAATTGAATTTTCAAGATTTGAGTTTTGAAAAGTTGTATTTTCAACAGATGAAAATCGTAGATTTGAAAATTGGAGAAAATAAAAAAATGAATTTTCAACAGTTGCAAATTCAACTAACTAGAATTCAATTTTTAAAAATTCAACAAAATTGAAGAAAATTGGAAATGGTATATCCAACAGTTTGAAATTTTACAAAAAATATATGAAATTGAATTGTGAACTGTTGAAATTTCAATTTGTAATAGTTGTATTTTCAAAAGTTATATTTTCACAGCTGACTTTTCAACAGTTGAAAATCCAAAATACAAATAGAATTTTAAATACTTGAATTTTCAACAGTTTAGTTTTGAACAGTTGTATTTTCAACAGATGAAATCGAACTGGTGCAAATTGAATAAAATAAAAAATTGAATTTTCAACAGTTGAAAATTCAACTATGAATGTTGAAGAAAATTGAAAGCTAAATTTTCAACAGTTCCAAATTCAACTAAAGAGAATTCAATTTTTGAAAATTTAACAGAATTCAAGAAAACTAAAAATGGAATTTCCAACAGTTTAAAACTGAGATAAATAGAAAATTGAATTTCCAATAGTTAAATTTTCAACAGTTAAAAAACCAAAATAAAAATTGAAAGAATTAAAAATAGCATTTTTACCTCATGAATTTTCAACAATTGAATTTTCAAGATTCGAGTTTTAAACAGTTGTATTTTCAACAGATGAAAATCGTACTTTTGAAATTGGAGAAAATAATAAAATAAATTTTTAACAGTTGTAAATTCAACTATTGAATGTTGAAGAAAATTGAAAGCTGAATTTTCAACAGTTGCAAATTCAACTAATTGAAATATAATTTTTGAAAATTCAACAAAATTGAAAATGGAATTTCCAACAGTTTAAAATTTAAAAAAAAAATATATATAAATTAATTTCAAGAATTGAATAAAATAAAAAATTGAATTTTCAACAGTTGAAAATTCAACTATGAATGTTGAAGAAAATTGAAAGCTGAATTTTCAACAGTTCCAAATTCAACTAATGAGACTTCAATTTTTCAAAATTCAACAGAATTTAAGAAAACTAAAAATTGAATTTCCAACAGTTTAAAATTGAGAAAAATATTTAATTGAATTTTCAATAGTTAAATTTTGAACAGTTGGAAATCCAAAATAAAAATTGAAAAAATTAAATATAGCATTTTTAACACATGTATTTTCAATATTTGAGTTTTGAACAGTTGTATTTTCAACAGATGAAAATCGTACTTTTGAAATTGGAGAAAATAAAAAAATGAATTTTCAACAGTTGGAAATCCAACTATTGAATGTTGAAGAAAATTGAAAGCTGAATTTTCAACAGTTGCAAATTCAACTAATTAGAATATAATTTTTTTAAATTCAACTAAATTGAAGAAAATTGAAAATGGAATTTCCAACAGTTTAAAATTTACAAAAAAATATAAAATTGAATTTTCATTAGTTGAATTTTCAACAATTGAATTCTTAACGGTTGAAATTTCAATTTTCAACAGTTGTATTTTCAAAAGATATACTTTCACAGTTGTCTTTCCAACAGTTGAAAATTCAAAATAAAAATAGAATTTTTAATACTTGAATTTTCAACAAATGAATTTCCAACAGTTGAGTTTTGAACAGTTGAATTTTCAACAGATGAAAATCGAACTGTTGAAAATAGAACAAAATAAAAAATTGAATCTTCAACAGTTAAAAATTCAACTACTGAATGTTGAAGAAAATTAAAAGTTGAATTTTCAACAGTTCCAAATTCAACTAATGAGAATTAAATTTTTGAAAATTCAACAGAATTTAAGAAAATTGAAAATGGAATTTCCAACAGTTTAAAATTGAGAAAAATATATATTTGAATTTTTAACAGTTGTATTTAGAAAAGTTATATTTTCAACAGCTGTATTTTCAACAGTTGAAAATCCAAAATAAAAATTGAAAAAATTAAAAATAGCATTTTTAATACATGAATTATCAACATATTGAATTTTCAACATTTGAGTTTCGAACAGTTGTATTTTCAACAGATGAAACTTCAACTGTTAAAAATTGAAGAAAAATTCAAAGTTGAAAATTAAACTGAATTGAAGAAAATTGAAAACTGAATTCTCGAAATTGGATCATTTTGATACTAAATGGAAGTTTGAATTGAGCTGCAGGATTTTCTGTGAAAACAATAAAAACTTTTCAGAGTTGCAGCATATTTCCATGAAATCTGGGATATCAGTGAAAAATAAAATCTAAATTGGGTATAATCAAAGTTCATTACGTTTGTGATTCAATCTATGTTTGCTTCCGATCGCTTTTGCACAACTACGCTAGGTACGTGTATGTACAATTCGCTTCAATTAACTTCCAGAATGTCGCAAATAAGCATGACGTTTCTCATGATGTGTTCGAGGCATGCTGCTCACTCGATTGCATTTAACAGCTTCGCCATATAACAGACATGCAAATACAAGGAGTTAATTCAGGCTGCTTAATTGGACTCTCCTCCTCTCCTTTTTCAGTGTTTAAACAAAAAGCACCTAATGAGACAGTCAGTATACCTCCTTCGTGGAAGATCTACGATCCTAATATAATTCAAATTTCAATTATATTTTTACTAGAAACATTATATGCGCATTGTCCTAAGTCGGCACTGTGTCCTAAGTCAGCACTGAGTTCAGTTCCACCGACCGAGCTTAGGCAGCGTCGCATCGCTTATACGTAAGTAGCGCGGCCTATCCAGTGGCTTAGAGGTGGAGGGGATACAGAGATTGAAAAAAGACCGCCGATGCTACCTCGCTCACTCCTATGTATCCCCTCCACCTCCAAGCTGCTGGATAGGCCGCGCCACTGACGTATAAGCTCGTTCGGTCGAACTGCACTCACTGTGTCCTAAGTCGGCACTGTGGGTTAAGCCGGCACCTTCGCGTTTTTCAGAGATGGCTTGTATGTCGGCTTAACCATTTTGTCGTATGACAGGTTGGTAGACATAGACGTAATTTACGATGACAATTGTCACTTTAGTTTTCGCTTGACAGCGTGAGCGGGATTGAAATTTTTCGTGCAAACGGAATCCCATTTACTTCCATTCTCGTGAAGCAGCTACAGGTGCTTTCGCCTGATAAAGTCGATTTTTCATTTGGATTTGTTTCGTGTGCGTAATGGCATGAAGTGTGTAAACATTCGTAGCGGTCCTGAGTCGGCACCAAACAGGTGGTCCTGAATCCGTACCTTTTCTTTTTGTTGCTTTTGTTGTTATTTGTGTGTTATTTTATTTTGTTGTGTTTTAATTCCACGTCACTCGTCTCTTGTTGGGTTTTTTGTTTGGCTGTGTTTCGACTGCATGTTGCTTGTCTCTGGTAGGTGTTCTTTTGTTTTCTTTGTTTTCTCATTGACAATATTCTACGTGTTTCTTTATTGTGAATGGTTTAAATTTGTCCATTTCCTCCTCAAACTTACGTAACCTGCCCTTTTTCTTGCATTTGAGCAGAAAAATTATGTGCCGACTCATGACCAAGGGGTGCCGGCTTAGGACCACCATTTTGAGAAATATAAAAAATCGACTTCAAAAGCTTTGCGCTGCATTGCGACCGCGAAAATCACTCCAAACTGCTATGTTCTCGAAAAAACTCTTACAGTGCCGACTTAGGACCACTCTCGGAATTTTTCAATTTCGAAGGATATCAAATTGACTTTATTTATAGTGAAATAGTTACATTTTGAATATGTATCAGTATCCAATTAATAATTGTAAATGTTTCATTTCGACATTTTTAATTATGATGTTGTGTTACAAATTTGGAAAGATTTTTCAGTTTTGTAGATTTGCAATCAAAGTTTAAAATTTTGAAGATATCTAATTAGAAAGTTTTTAAAACTTTAAAAGTTTCAAAATTTTTTTAATTTATTTTATAGGTGGAACAATCGTAGTTTTTTTCTACTGCTTCCGGTGACAAGCAAGAATTCAAATTTGAAAATTATGAAAAACAAATTCCTGCTGAATAAAGGAATTAGTCTTTAATCAGGGAAAAACTATTTTTTTGGATTCGGCTCGATTAACATTTATTTTTAAAAAGTTTAACAATCTTTTGCCAAAAACTTATTTTTAAACTGCTATTATCAAACACAAAAATTTCTCGTAAACAAAATACAATCATGGCTTGCTACTCTAATTACAACTAAAAAAGGTTAACTATATAAATAAAATTGGACTATAATCGCTCAAAATTCTTGGAAATTTCTTACAAAATATTACAAATCAAAATCTCTATAGATTTTTTTAAATGAAAAATTATCCGACGGTGTCGTTTTATATAAAAAACAGTTGAACTGAATCAAAAAGACGAATTTTCAACAAAATATTTCAATCCTCAACTAAAACAAATTCATTTTCAACCAAAAAGTCACATTTTTTAACAAAAAAGATTAATTTTCTACCAAAATAGACGAATTTCGCACAAATTACATAAATTTTGAAACAAATTGTTGAATTTAAAAACTAAAAATGACGAAACAGTTGAATTTTTTACCAAATTGTACAATTTTCAAGCCAAAAAGACGAATTTTTAACACAAAAATATTCATTTTTAACTGAGAAAGAACTAATTTTCAACAAAACAGTTAAATTTTCATCTAAATACATAAATCTGTAACCATATAGTTGAATTTTCAACCAAAAAGATTATTTTTCTACCAAAAAAGACAAATGTTTCAAAAATTACCGAAATTTGCAAACAAAAAATTAAAATTTCAACCAAATTGTTAAATTTTCAGTTAAAAAATTAATTTTTAATCAAATAAAAATGAATTTTCAATAAGTTAGTTGAATTTTTAATCTAAAAAAATGAATTTTCAACTAAAAATGTAAGAGTACTTTTTTTTTAATTTTAACAAATTTTAATGAAAATTTTAAAAAAATCGGTCGAGTTGGGAAACAGTCGGTAAATATTAAAAAATGTCACTTTCGCTCATTATCAAAAAATGTTATCTCAAACCAAAGTCATATTGTTTTAATTTTCATTTTTCATTTTCATTTAATACTGAAAAGTGAAACTTCGAAAAAATTTCCATCATTTTCGTATCCATGAGAAAATTTTCTTAAATTCTAAAAATTAGAAAATTGTGGCCTTATTGCGACACTGTAGGATCATTTTTTATTTCAAAATGTCATTAGGGCGTTTTATTTGTACAGTAAGAAAATAGATTACTGGAGTCAAAGAAATTTTATGCTATGAATGAAAAATTATTTTTAATTAATTTTTTTCTTTTGAAAAAAGATCTCCTTTCGCTCCGCTGGGAATCGAATCATAGCTCCATCTAGTCTGAAAATACGTTAAAAATTTCTGTTATTCTGTAATGATAATACAGATTCCTTGAAAAATCTGATTTGCACCACCTAGCAAAACGATGCGTGTATTTCTGAAAAAAGTTTCTTCTCTCGATCTCTTTAGTAGCTTAATGGGAAAGCACCCGACCGGAAATCGGAAGTTCTGTGGTTCGATTCCCAGCGGCGCGGAAGAAGATCTTTTTTCAGAAAAAAATTAATTAAAAATAATTTTCAATTCATAGCTCCATCCAGTCTGAAAAGACGTTAAAAATTTATGTTTTTCTCTAATGGTAATACAGATTCCTTGTAAAATAAAGTTCTTATCAACTACGTAATAAGGATATACATACAATTTTCTTTTCAAGTACATTTTTCTCTAGATATTTACAAACACTAGCAGAATAGAGGCAAGGAATTTTTAACTGAAAAGCACTTATTTCAAAGTATTTAGTCGAAAGATGAACTACTTTGTTAAAAATTAATTTTTTTTTTAATTTGACGATTCATTATTTTGGTTAAAAATTAATTTCTTCGATCGAAAAGTTAACTATTTTGTTGGAAATTTGTTGTTTGAAAATTTAGCTGTACAAGTCTAGGTATAAAATTGATTTTTTTTTGAGTTGAAGATTCAATTATGTGGTTGAAAATTCGTTTCTTTTGGGGAACGTAAATCCTCTTGTTTCAAAATTTAAATACTTGGTTGAAAATTCATGTACTTTATTGATAATTCGTCTTTCTTTGGCATGAATTTTATTTTTTTCTTTAAAAATGCAACATTTTGGTTGAAAACAAATCTCTTTTAGTAGAGGATTGAACTCATTTGTTGAAAATGCGTCTCTTTTTATTCAACTCAACTGTTATAAATGAAAAATTTGAATCTTTTTGGTTGAAATATCAACTATTAGGTACATTTTTCGTTGAAAAGTATTCTTCTTGAAAGATAATTAATTTTTTTAACTGGAAATTTGAGTGATCTATTTTAGGTAGGAAATGTATCTTTTTTAGTTAAAATTTCAAATATTTAGTTGAAAATTGATGTATTTTGTTAAGAATTCGTTTTTTTTTTTGATAAAAATTTAATCTTTTCGATTGAAAATTTCACTGTTTTTGATTTTAAATAATAGTATATTATGCACCTAGGGGGAGAAAAAGTGCCTCTCCCCCTTGGCGCATACGATATTTTTTATAACAAATGGATGATTTCAGAAATTTCTCGAAATACAGTTATGATTTCAGTCCATATTAGATTTTGTATAATGAAGCATGAAATTAATGTTAACATAATTTATGGTAATTTTAGGGGTGATTTGTAACTTACCATAAATAACCAAAATTTCATTTTTTTAAATTTCCATAAGTTCTCGGAAATTTATGAAAAATTTCGGTCATTTATGGTAATTTTACAGGTAGATATGGTAACTTACCATGGATTACCCAAAATTCATTTTTAAAAATTTCCATAAATTTCCAGAAATTTATGAAAAATTTCGGTCATTTATGGTAATTTTACAGTTTAATATGGTAACTTACCATTGATTGCCCAAAATTCATTTTTAAGCATGTCCATAAATTTCCGGAAATGTATGAAAAATTTCGGTCATATATGGTAATTTTACAGGTAAATATGGTAACTTACCCAAAATTAATTTTTTTAAATGTCCATAAATTTCCAGAAATTTATGAAAAATTTCCGTCATTTATGGTAATTTTACAGGTAAATATGGTAACTTACTATAGATTACTCAAAATTCATTTATAAAAATTTCCAGAAATTTATGAAAAATTTCGGTCATTTATGGTAATTTTACAGGTAAGTATGGTAACTTACTATAGATTACCCAAAATTCATTTTTAAAAATTTCCATAAATTTCCATTTTCATTTATGGTAATTTTACAGGTAAATATGGTAACTTACCAAAAATTCATTTTTAAAAATTTCCATAAATTTCCGAAAATTCATGAAAAATTTCGGTCATAATAGTAATTTTACAGGTAAATATGGTAACTTACCATAGATTAGCCAAAATTCATTCTTAAAAATTTCCATAAATTTCCATTTTCATTTATGGTAATTTTATAGGTAAATATGGTAAATTACCAAAAATTATTTTTTTTAAATTTCCATAAATTTCCGGAAATTTATGAAAAATGTAGGTAATTTATGGTAATTTTACAGGTAAATACGGTAATTGACCAAAAATTCATTTTTAAAATTTCATAAATTTATGAAAACTTTCGGTCATTTTTGATAATTTTACAGGTTAATATGGTGACTTACCATACATTACCCAAAATTCATTTTTAAAAATTTCCATAAATTTCTGGAAATTTATGAAAATTTTCGGTCATTTATGGTAATTTTGCAGGTAAATATGGTAACTTACTATAGATTATGCAAAATTCTATTATCTGCAACCAAAATTTTCTCACAGTTTTTATGGTGAGTGGGCTAATGATCATAAAATGCGAGCTCATAGATGCATAATGTGAAAAAGGGCTGAAATCATGCATGTGTCATAAAAAAGTATTTTTTAGTTGAAATATTACATATTATATTTTTTGTTGAAAATTCCTTCTTTTATATGGTCAAAAATTAATTTTTCAACTGAAAATGTAACAATTTGGTTGAAAGTTTAACTTTTTGGATGCAAATTTCTGTATTTTTTGGTAAATTTGTCTTTTTTGGTAGAAAAATAATCTTTTTGGTTGAAAATTCCACTATATGGTAACAAATTTATGTATTTAGATCAAAATTCAACTGTTTTGTGGAAAATTCGTTCTTTCTCAGTTAAAAATGCATCTTTTTGCGTTGAAAATTCGTCTTTTTGGCTTGAAAATTGTACAATTTGGTAGAAAATTCAACTTTTTGGTAATTTCTAGTTCTTAAATTCAACAATTTGGTTGAAAATTTATGTAATTTGAAAAATCGTCTTTTCGATTCAGTTCAACTGTTTTTTATTTCAAATTAAAATCTTTCCTTCACAGTAAGATCTTACCAAATTTTCAGAATAAAAGTTTACGTAATATTTGTCATTACACACTATTCAAAAATAATTTATTCACCTATAAAATAAATGTCAAAAATCGCAAAATTTCAAAAGTTTTGAAAATTTCCTGGTGCGATAATTATTGGTCTTAATTAAACTATAACAAATAATTATTTTCTAAAAATACAATTTTAAAAGGTTTAAAAATTAAACCAAACCATTTTCAATGCTTCGATATATGCTTTCAATTGAAAGGTCTTTAGCATTAAACGATTCCAGTTTTGAAATAATTTAATTTTGAAAGTTTCAAGCTGAAAGCTGACCAAAACGTAAGATTTGGGGTTTTTGAATTGTCAGTTTGGAAAGATTTAAAAAGAAGAAACTCATAAAAATGTTCTAATACTTGAAATAACTTTGACTTTTTGATATAATAAACTAAGAAGGTCAAGGACTGCACTCCTTGAAATTAGAAAATTGTAGAGGAGAGTGGTCCTAAGTCGGCACAGTAAGAGTTTTTGTCGAAAACAGAGGGCAAACAGGGTTTAGTTTTTGCTATTTCTCAAAATGGTGGTCCTAAGCCGGCACCCCCTGGTCATGAGTCAGCAGATAATTTTTTCCGCTCGAATACAAGAAAAAGGGCAGGTGTAGAATATTGTCGAAATTTATTTATAGGATAAGGAGGCGAGTGACATGGAATTGAAACACAATAAAATAACACACGAATATCAACAAGAGCAAAAAAAAATAGGTGCCGACTCAGGACCACTACGAATGTTTACACATTTCATGCTATTATCAGGCGAAAGCACACAGAACAAAGAAGAAAACAAACTTAATCGATTGAAGTTTTTAAAATATTTAGACACCTGTAGCTGCTTCACAAGAATGGAAGAAAACAGAATTCCGTTTGCACGAAAAATGTATACCGCGCTCACGCTGTCAAGCGAAAACTAAAGTGACAATTGTCAGCGTAAATTACGTCCATGTCTACCAACCTGTCATACGACAAAATTGTTAAGCCGACACGCGCGCCATTTTTGAGAAACGCGAGGGTGCCGACTTAACACACAGTGCCGACTTAGGACCACTCTTTCCTGATTGTACTAAATTTCAGCCATTTAATTATTTTTACTGAAACTAATATCGTAAGTCAAAAATGTTAAAAGCTTCTCCTCTATGCCAAGTATTTGAGGTAATAAAAACATTTTAAACAAAATTGAAAACAAAAAATTAAGTAAGACGTTAAATATATTTATTTCTAAACTATCCATATATCAAACCTTTCTATTATATGGAAACAAAATTGTTTCTATAACTTGGAAGGATTTACAGGTTAAACATAAATTTGAAATGGTTTAATTTTAAGCATATTATTAAATTCAAATTATAAGCAAAA